>VDFB02300530.1:204688-245052 GCA_007258455.2 Sequoia sempervirens | reverse complement strand
AAAAAAACTTAGTAGTTTAGAAACTAAATTCAATTTTCCACAGATTCTATTCTTACATATTTTTGAAATAATATAGATAACTTATTCAAATTTTTATGTCAAGTTGCTTAACTCTGATTTTTCTGAATTTTCATTGCCACTTAAGGGCCTGTTTTTTCCATGATTATCCTGCACATACCCATAATTAATATTTATATATTAAATTATAATGGTATTGATTATATTAATATTAATATCTATAATTAACTTACATTATTAACTATAAATATATTTAAGATATTCTATTAACTTTAATTTATAATTTAATTATTATAACTTATATTAATAATTAAGTTATCTTATATAATTTTTTTGTTTGGTCGATAACACGAGCATTTTTTATTATTATTAAAGTTTAAAGAGGATTACATTAGATCTTCCTGGTTCTAGCCATAGAAGGTTACAATGTTTAATACCATCCAAACTCAACATACACCACAAAGAAACAAATCCAACCTCAAGACCTTAAAAATGACCTATTAACAGGTTACAAATTTGAAGCACAGCTTGGTCTTTCCTTGGTGTGAGACCAGAGTACCATAACAAAACTTTTCTTTGTGAGTTTCTTGTCTTTCCTCCCTTTGACAATTTGCCAGTTGTCCTCTACCTTTGTAGCCTCCTTTTTCCAATCCAAAGCTTTTCCCTTCTCAACAATCCCACTTTCCTCCCTTTTTCCCACCTCCTTCCGCCATTCTTCAGATGCTTCATTTTGCTGCCATGTTTTTTCAAGTTCTTCAACCAATGCTTGCCTTCTCTAGCCTTCTCCTTCACCATTATTCTTCCCCTTTCCATGCATCTTCGTCTGGCCCAATTTCTCCCTGCACTCCAGAGTTTTAGCACCTTGAAAGGTATGCTCCGTTTCCCCTTCAAAAGTTCTTCCTTCCTTAGCACCCTTCAAGATGGCCACTTCAATATGACCCAAGCCCTCACGCTCTTCTGATTCCCTAATTGACTGGGGTAGTTCAGAGTTTCCCACTACCTAAGAGCTGTTCTTGTTATGCTCTTCCTTGCTTCCATTCAGTTTCTCCACCGCATAATGTTTGTGTGAAGCATCTTGCCACCAAGTAGCTGGTTTGGACCATCTGGGCTTTGCACATTGTGCAACAATATGCTCGGTTTGGAAGCATCTCCTACAGAAAAATGGTACCCCTTCATAGTCCAAGGGCTGTACTCAACACCCTTTGAATGTTTTATTTGAAACCTCTCCTAGAAGTGTCTTTGAAACATCCATCTCCACCAAAATTCGGGCATAGGTGGAATGCATAAGGTTTGAAGAGCCCTCATCAATCATCAATAAATCCCCTAAATAATTTCCTATAGCCTCTAAGCAAGATTCAAACTAGAAATGGAGTGGGAAGTTGGGGAGTCTTACCCATAGAGGAACTTTCTCAAAGGTCTCTGTTGCTGGGTTGAAAGCTAGGTTCCAGGGCTTCAAGGATAGAGAAAATTTCTCCTCCCAGCTCCAGAAATAATCACATAAAACTTTATTTCTGTCAGCGACAGTTTCAAAAACAACAATAAACAATCCTCTAGCAGCTGGGTAGATTTGAATACATCCATTTACAATAGGTTCCCAGTGTTCAGAGATCCATTTATCTAAATCACATAATCTTGGCCAAAAACCTCTAAAACGTCCTATCAATCCTAACTGTGAGAAAACTTTAACGTTGTGCATTACCTCTTCCTCCTGCTCCTCCTACAAGAGAACCACTGGTTTATTTCTCTTAACAACTTCAGCTGTCTCTCTCGTTGCATGTTGTTGAGGTTTCAGAAGGTTTTTTTCACCCCCTATCCAACGTCCCCTACCCTTCCTTTTGGAGCCCTACCCGACTCATCTTCCATCGCACCCTTTACTATCCCCTGTTTTCCTCTATTTGCCACTCCCAACTCCACCTCTGCGGCTCTATGGAGAGATAGTCGTTACAGCCCTAGTATCCGCAGGCTTAAACGACTGCTATTAATTAAATAATAAAATCTTCTTTATCTTATATAATTTTAATAGTATATATATTTTCAATAATATTTTTGATAATATTTGAATTATAATTCTAATTAAGTTAAACTTTTATTATATAGTATACTATAAATTTAATTATTTAGATTAATATATAGAATTAAACAAAAATTAAAGGTATTTATTTAGAAGTATGGTTAGGATGGGGTCCCATGGAGGGCTTGAGGATCTATTTTTCATGGGTAGGGGATTTTATGAAGCAAAAATAAATTTGCTATAGGATTAATTGGAATATTTTCCTCATAAATAAAAGCCCCTACCTTTTAGGATTGTAGATTTGAGGGTGTGCAAATGGGGTGGGGCTAGAGATTGCTCCTACAGTATAAGAATTTTATGGGATTCCATGAAGCAAAAAGAAATTTGCTATAGGATTAACTGGAATATTTTCCTCATAAATAAAAGTCCCTACCTTTAGGATTGCAGATTTGAGGGGGTGCAAATGGGGTGCGGCTAGAGATTGCTTATCTGCCATTTGTCAATCATCTCATGTTTTAAATTCCCACCAAAAAAAAAAATAGAGAGAAAATTATGCATATTTAAGCTGAACTGCCCTGCCATCCACTAATAATTTAATTTTTTAAGCTGAACTGCACTAAAAATATTCCTAAAAATTCTCAGCAACAAGATTGAAATTTTTTAAGAAACCCACCTCCATGAGACTCAGACCTAATTCACCAATTTTCTAAGACTATTCACAACTCAATTAATAGTCGCCGTTGTACAATCTCTACTCAGTTAACCATGCTATAAAAGTATTCTTTCCCAGCTGCATTTCTGATCTCTGAACTAAAACAATAGCGATTGAAGCTCTTGAAAGAAAATGTTTTATGCAGATGGTTGCATGCAGAGAGGGAAGGAGACTAGCGCAGAAATGGATGCATAGCTGTTCAATTACATAAGACATTAGACAAAAGGCATATGCAGTAATTTGGATAAGGCTTCTGACAAAAGGAGGAGAACAGCTACAGCTACGGTAATAATGCATCGGCATGGATGCATATGGTAAGTTCTGTGTAGCTTCTATTCTGCATGCTGATGATTTACCAGTTGGCACCTCACCGCACAATCTGCTGTTTCACTGGTTTTTATTAGTTTTAATTAGCTTTAAATAGTTTTCAAAACTTTTCCCTGCAATCTTTATTGCCTGTAAAAAACAGTCTATTCTTAGTTTGCTTTGTTTTTTACATAAGGCTTTTTTTTGCTATAAATCTTTGTATTGTTCGCTCTTCTATTCAAGCAGCTGATTAGGTTTGAATAATCATACAAAGTTGTTTTCTGACTGTTGAGTGAATGTATGCGATTTTATTTATCACTCTGTTATTTGCTGCTGTTATGTGTTCTCTCGTGTTATAATTGTTCTTTTATTAGCTGGTTAAAGCGCAAGGGCTGCTTTCGAATCTTCAACTTCATTCTGCACTGGTTTCTCTCTCCGCCCAAGTCGAAACTATGCGTGAAGGGATGGAAACTGTGCACGAAGGAGTGGAAACTGTGCATCGAGAAGAACAAAATTTAATGCCCAAAATTGAGGAACAAGAAATTAAGAGATTACAGCAGGATGAGAGCCTCTCCGATCCTTCAGATATGCCGAGCGACTTCCTAGGTTTCGATGAACAGATAAAGGAATTGAAGAAATTTGTATTGGAGGACGAAGGTTACAGCCATGGGTGGTGCGGGAAAATCTACACTCGCAAAGGCTGTTTGTAATGACAATGAAATCAGAGGTAACAGCAGCTTGCACGCTCTCTTTGCAGTTTATACACTATTGCATTAATGTTCTGAATTCTGTATTACCTTCGATTCGTGCTAGTTTTGTACCGGATGTTCTATTAGATCTATAGTAAGTATCTCGTTTTCATTGGATTTGTGCTTAAAAAAAGAGCTGTCATCAACTTGATCCCCAAGCTGGCTGTTGACCTAGCACAAAATTGAATTTAAGCTCTTTCAGTTTTACCCTGTATTTGTAACTCCCAAAGAGGAAAATCAATCTTTCTAAGCTTCCCCATGATTTGCAGAGTACTTCAAAGAGAAAGTAATATACATCGTCGTTTCGGAAAGCCCAGATCTCCTAGGTATCCTGAAGAGCATGTGGAGAAAGATCGTTGGTGGTCCAGAACCTGATTTTACCAATGTTGAGGATGCACATAACAGATTGCAATCACAAATAAAGTCAATAAAAGAACCCATTCTGGTGGTATTGGATGACATTTGGTCGAAGGTACACCTGAAAATATTGCTCTTTGAAGATAAGCAATACAAGACTCTAGTAACCGCAAGAGATAAAGACGTCATCCCAAAAGGGCCCAAGACATGCGTTTATGAGCTACCGTTGTTACAACCGTAGTATGCTTTGTCACTTTTCTGTCAGTGTGCCTTTGGCAAACCTTCCATTCCGATTGATCGTGATGCAGAACTGGTAAAAAGGGTAGCCTCCTCCTCACATGTTCTTCGTTTGCTTGCTCTCTTCAAAGTTGTATTCGGCAGGTATGAATTATTCATTTACTTTTATTCGCGTGCAGGTCGAACGATAGTGTAATGGTCTGCCACTAGCTCTTAAAGTAATTGGTAGCTCTCTGTATGGCGAGACCGACTGTGTTTGGGAACGAACACAGGAAAGGCTTTCAGCAGGAGAACCTTTTAAGGATGATCACAAGAATTTCATTCTTAATAAATTGAAAACAAGCATCGAGGTGCTGGACGACATAGAAAAGCAGTGCTTCTTGGACCTGGGTGCATTCCCACGAAGTAAAACCATTCCTGCAAAGGCATTGCTAGACATTTGGGTTTATGTTCGTAGAATGAAATCGGATAAAGCCGATATACTTTTATGGAGGTTTGCAGTTAGCCATCTCTTGGATTTGAGGAAGAATCCAGGGTAAGGAGCATCGCTACTTATAGTAAACTGTTTTCTATCTTCATTATGTCTCTTTGTGCTTGATAGAAGGGGTTCTCAGACGAACTTTGAAATGAAATGTTTGGCTAAGCTCGAAGCTTCTTGAATAATTTATGTATAAATTTATTTTAAGATTTGGTGTAGAAATTGTCTCTCGTTTTTTTATTCAATTTTTAACAACTATCAATTTAATTGATTGAGCATCTTCCATCTAGCTTAGAAGTGTCAATTTCATAACTTTTCCAATTACCATGATGGTGAAAGCTCTATCCATCACTTATGCTTATACTTGAGGGTGGTAAGCTCCCAAAATGTTGGGGTCATCCCTAAGCTTAGACCTAAACCTCAAGGGTTCATTCATGATGACCCTACCTATGTATCCCCTTTGAGAGTTAGAGGCTTCGTTGTTCATACACCAATCATAGGGAGAGTTCCACCCCTCCTCTTGTATGAGATTTCATATTTCTTTTTAAATCAGGTCTGTTAATTAAGTTTATTATTTATAATTAAGCTTAAATATCCCAAATCTCTTATAGATTTATCTCATTGACATTGGGGCTAGGCTTATTATCAACTAGAAATTACCTTGATTCGCACAAATCCATTAGGTTAAATGAAGAGTTAGACTAGTTCCTTATAACCATAATCATATTCCAAGGGTATGAGATGTTAAAATTATTGATACCAATGTAAATGATAGTTATCTAATCATACTATGATGACACTAATAAGTCCTCAACTTTAGTTATAAATATATATTGAGCTCCATGAACATTGTTATCCATTTGTGACATAAATATAATTGAGGGTCAAGTATCACTTACCTTTGTCTAATTTCTAGCACACAATAGTAATCAAGGATATAATAGTCTTAAGAACATATGCCCAATTTCTCAAGCTTAGTTGACCAACATTATTATGTCTACTAATTTCCCAAGTTGCAAATTTTATTCTAGTCACATATACCCCAGCATGGGAGTATGTAACCATTTAGAATTTCCCACAAGGGATGAAATGCTACTTTTATTAATGCCAACGAATATGATAATTATTGTATCATCTTATGTTTCAGCTAATACTGAGATAGTTGCTAACATTGCTAGAATCAAATCCATCCTCAAAAATTATGCCTAACAACATATTCAAAATAAAATAAATCTAGTTATATCAAATCACAAGACATCAATCAAAATATCTTCACAGTTTAAAAATTATGCAAAGACAGGCAATGTGGCTCCAAGTTATATCCTACTCTAATATGATTCAACGATATCATGAATATTATCATCATATTATATCATGTCATCCTTTGAAATTGGATAAAAACATGTCAAGATATGAAACCATAGCATACAATGTTCTTTAATATATACAACTGCCAAACACCAGGGACTTGCTTTTAAAACTTCATTCACTAATCTTATACTAAGCTTTATTCATATAACAAGTTTAATCCATAATTAAAGAAAAAAAACCATTAAATAGAACAAATCCCATTTTAAACATAGACAACAAAATAGGTTCAATTATCAGATGCCTATGCCTACATATACATAGAACAATCATTATAGAGACAAGGACAAGAACTATGATACACACTATAATCAACAACTCCATATCAACTTTAACCTTCTGGTTTATTACTGCTACTACTCCTTGTATTTGTAATTTTTTTCTGCTGTGATTATCACAGTATACTGTAACAAGCTTCTCCATGTATTTGTAACTGTCTTCTGCTTTGACAGTATGCTATAGCGATGCATTTTCAGCTCTTAATTCAATTAAAAAAAAAACTTTTAACCTTCAACTAGAACTTAGACACAACAACATAAATTGTTTCATGGATATACTATATAGTACCCAACAAAGTTAGTCAAAACATTCAATGGAGTAACTTACTATTATATTAATATCTCAAAATTTGTAGCATAATACCATGCAAGATGTATTCAACTTGTTACCCAATAATACCCAATGACCTTACGGATTATAGCCATAAATATTTGAGGTTTACTTATAAACTAGTCTATAATCTTAACCTCAAGAACTTCAAATCTTATTGACCAAATATTAGCTACAAAGAAAATCAATCACAAATCGAAATCATTCGAGAGAGAGTCTTGAGAGTTTGTGCAGCATAAGTTTTTGTGAAAGCTATGGCGATAGGAAGTGGCCCTTCCAATTATAACACTGGACAGAAACCCCTTTCCAATTATGCTTTGATGGCATCCATACCCTCTTCCCAAGCTCCAAGTTGAGCGTCGGCAAATAGGATACTGTTTACATTTAATTAAAAGTTTTAAGAACTTTTCAACAAACTCGTTTTGAACATATCCTGCCATCAGGCAGCATTTCTTTGAGGTATTTTGTCAAACAACTCGGTGCCTTGTCTAAGCTTCCATAGTTTGCATACAAGTTGATCATATGTATAAGGCAGAGAGAAAGAGACTGTTGTTTTATTAGTTAAACTGTCATTTAATATTTTTCCTACTTCAATTTTTGGTTATCCCAGAGCCAACTTTGGAATGACAACTGCTATGTTTGTCGCAGTAAGGATAGCAAATGTGGTTTCCATGAATAATAGGGTATAAAAACCGTAACATCAGTCACAACAGCGGCGATTACCTGATTCTAATAGCTTAATTCATTGCTTCTTTTGGCTCTTTAAACCCTTCTGTTCCTGCTCCAAATACCCTTGCTCCTCTCGTACTCCTTTCTTACTGTGCTCCTTTTCCTTTTGCTCTCAAAATCCCCCAAACTTTATCACGAAATCCACCCCAGAAGGACGCAAAAATCTCCAGGTCACAATTTCTCACGCCCATCCACATTTTTTTCCCAAAACAGACCCAGTTCAAAGTCTACCCTGCGCGCCAGTTTTAGCTCACGACCTGCAATTTTCTCCCCCAAAAGAAGGGACGCTATGCCCTCTTCATGACACGGATGCCTTTCTCCTTTACCCGCACCCTTTCCTTGCATACCAAGGCCATGCCCATGAAATTCGGGCTATCTCCTTGGCTGTCCTTCTCCCTTTCTGGTCTTTGACCCCCGGGGGGATGTGACAATTGGGAGTTTAGTATTTTTGAATTGCACAGAAAGTCGGACTTCAACTTGAGTCGAACAACAGATCCTCATTTGGAGGAAAGCAAGTAGAATCCTTTCATACTTTCGCCTGATTTGTTATATTTTTAAACCTCGTTGGTAGCTGAAACATGTTGTGATAAATAAAATTTATCTAATCAATTTAATTTTCTCGTTTTTGATATCATAATTTCTTAATAACACGTTTCCCTAACATGTCATGCCAGGTATACAGATGAGTGCATGGATGAATATTCCTTCCGCCAACATGATGTAATGAGAGATTTGGCCCCGTATTTGGCGAAACAGGAAAATAGTACTCAGTGTAGGAGGCTATTTATGCCTAGAATGGAAAATTGCTTTCCCTCGGAGTGGGAAAGAGATAATCTAAAGCCCAGATTGTTTCCATTCACACGGGTAACTGCTACAGCTGTTGTTTTAGATTGTAATTCAAGTTTGCCTGTGATTTTGCTTCCTACACCAAAATACTGAAAATTTACCACAAATATATTTACTTTTAAAAAAATGAATCATAGCATAGCTTTGACTTCCATATTTGTCTGGAATATTTAGGGGCAATGAAGGACACAGACTGGCCCAAAATGGAGTTCCCTGAGGCGGAAGCTGTGGTTTTATATTTCACTGCAAGCGAATATTGCATTCCAACGTTTTTGCACACAATGAAAAATCTCAAGGTTCTGATAATCCATAATAATGACGGAGCAAAACGAAGCAAGCTCAGTGGAGTGGCTGGTTTTCAAGAACTTTCTCAACTTAAAGCTCTGCATCTTGCAAAGCTGATAGTTCCTGAGGAATGCACGGTCTTGAAGAGGTTGGAGAAAATATACATGAGACTATGTGAGGGCCTTGGTAGGGATAAAATGTTCAACTTTCCTGGGCTTTTGGAATTTAATGTGGACCACTGCATTGATCTTGAGGAGTTGCCAGCAGGACTCTGTTCTTCAATTTTCATGAAAATATTGACAGTTACTCATTGCCATTGCCTTGCAAAGCTACCTGAAGAGCTGGGCAAGCTTGAATCACTTAAGGAAATAAGATTGTGTGAATCTTCCGGCTTGAAAACACTGCCTTCCTCCATTTGCAGTCTTAAAAAGCTAAAACTCCTTGACATCTCATCGTGCATACATTTGAAGGTGAACGAAACTCTTGGAACATTAGCTACACTGCCATCCCTTAAACGGGTGATTTGTGATAAGAAGTATGAGTGGGTGTTCAAAAGGAGCTCCCGGACTGACCTTAAAGTTCAACCTGCTGGGGAGAAACTCGATTTTGATTGGATTTATTGGTAAGCGAGGAAATGAGAGTTTTGATACGCACGCCATACAATATGCTGTGTTGGAGGCTCTTAGCTGTGTACGCTTTCTTATGAAATTAAGTTGTGATAGAAACATCATACAATATTGATATTTTTTTTGTATATAACATATGTTATTGATCATTATGAATGGTATTAAATGTAAGATTAGTATGACACGGTCTTTGAAACATAAGGATGCAAGCTATAAATTGTAAGCATTGTGTTATTTAATGTTTTTTCATATAGAGTTATAATGATTATGTATAATGTATATAATTTTGTGTTTAAGTTGTAATGAATTACTATTTTACAATTTATGAGGTATAAAATTATTGGAGACACTTTGAAGAACAAGAGTTGTAAGGCAGCTTAATCCTTGTTTAAAATTGCAAGGTTAATTAGTTAAGACAAGAATAAGATAGATTACATTTGGAAAAAGAGTATATTAATTGCTAGTGTAGGTTAGGGAGGCTTTCTAGACCTAAAAATATTGTTGTTGATGAGTATACAAGTCTTATTCAATATTATGTACTTTGGCATTTCATCTAGTTTCATTAAAGCTTACTCTTTATGTCTTTGTTTTTATTTCCTTCAAAGCAACTCATCCCATGGTATATAGTCCATGCCATGTGAGCTAAATATTGTTAGTATAAAATTATAATTGTAAAAAGTTATTAAATCATAATAATTTATTGGTGATAGAAACCATCATGTTAGTGAATAAAGAAGTTGGCCTATGGCTAGTGAATTTCCTAGCGAAAGAGTAATTAAATAACTAGATCACATATAAGAATTATTTGTCTCTATTTTAATTTCAATTTTTAACCTAGATAAATTAAGTCAAGGTTCTTGATTTCAGAGTTTATAAAGACCTAACTCCTTCCAAGTCTACTTGCCAACTATTTTGGATAAGGTTAGGTTGTTGCATTATAGATTCCTTTTGTTGGCTTCTATAGTCATTGTCGTGCTCAAAATTTGGTGGTGATTGAAGTTGGTATCTAACATCTAGTGGTCAATGCATTTTCCTTGACAGTTTTAGATGGCTTGAATTTTATAATATGGAAGTAGTTACTATTGATATGATATCCGTTATAATTTTTTGACTTGACAATGTTCAATATAATGCACAAACCCAAGAATCATCACATAATTGAGTCCACTTTAAAGATCCATGCATACTAAGAAAATATCCCATACATAATTTTAAAAAGATCATTACAAAGATTTTACAATTATTTTACATTCACTATGATGACAACTAATTAAAGATACACCAAGCCAACAAATGTGACCTTAAATATCTAGTAGAAAATTCCCTAAAGAATTTTAGTTACAAGAGGAGACACATAGATCATGAGATTGTTGGACTACACCTATAGATTTACACAAAATGAATACATAGACCTAGGACTTAAAGTATACAACATTTTATTCCCTAGATTACACTCAAAACACCCCTATACAAAAATGGCAAAAGATATGTTCTCATATGAAAAACATGTACTTATAATAATTTAATGTTGCCCTAGATTCTTAAGATCATGATGCTTGTCACAAATCCAAGCATAGTGAGACATCTTTATTCAAGCATAAATCACTTTAGAACTTGCGTAGTCAATTAAATTTGATCTTATTTATAAACATGTAAATCCTCATTGGATTTGAACTCGATTTGAACTCACTACAAGGGTGAGTGCAGGATCATGGTGGGCTAAATATCAATTGCCAAATATTGGATATCGCATGTAGCAGGGTTAACTTAATATCAGTTCATATCTTTATAATAGTGGTGAAATTTCTTATCAATCCTTACGACCTATGTCTTGTGGATTTACTAGTTCATGTCTCTTGCAATAATGGTATAATTGTTTATGAAGTGTTCACGACCTGTATATTGTTGAATTATCAGTGCTTATGAATTATCACGGTTTGTGTGTTGCCGATTTGGCAATGTATAAAAATACAAGAAGGGTATCGTATTTATTATCTCACGACATATGTATTGTCGATTCACTAGTACTTACCATTATGATAAGGGTATCAAAGTTCAATATGCTCTATGGCCTATGTATTATTGAAGGGTCATTCTAACCCTTGACGACTATTAGTCTTATCGACCATCTATAATGACACAAAATTGTCATAGTATCGGTCAATCATTATAAATTGATTTTATATTTAGGAATCAATAGGGTTTTGTGAAACATGTAATAGAAGTTTACTCAATGTTTTGTGTTTCAAAATTTTATGTTATCTATTATTTCAATTTGGTAGAATGTTGAGTTTGAAGTTGTCATAAAATTGATCAAATTTTTTAATAATAGGTTCAAATCTAATTAGTCAAAAGTTTTAACTTTGTTAATGTCTCCACCAAGGAGAGAACTGTCATTTTGTTGAGTACGAGAACTAGTCTTTTTTATGTACTTTGCCTTCAGTTATGTCAATAGTTAGGACATGGATGAGATTGAGAAAAGACAATTTCTAATATTGTGTTGGATATGATAGTGCTCAAGTTATATATGTGACTTGGTCTTATTGAGTGTTGAATATGTTTTGTGTAATATCATGAAATTATGTTTTTTGTTGAGTAAAAGAGAATGGATTTCAAAATATAGAAAATATTGTGTAATAATTTGTGTTGTTAGCAACATCAAATCTGTGAATAAATCAGTAAAATTGAAAAGAATGCTTTGTTTTGTTGCTTTGTGTAATTCCCAGTCTGACCCAAATAAAAAAAAAAAACTAGTTACAAATATGATATTCTTAGTGAATGAATTAGACAATATTGAATGTTTCTATGATTAGTAGAATGAATATGTTGTCTTCCAATTAATTTTGTATAAAATCACAATTAGCATGTAATTGCCTAGATACCTATGCATGCAAAATGTATACTTATGTATAGGTGCAAATACTTAAGATGTTTAGTTGTTTAACTAATATAATCAAATAATGTTTTCCATAGATTCTTATACATAGATATACATACATATTCATGTACAAACACACACACACATACATTGTTGTGTGTGTATGTATGTGCATTTGAATGTATACAAAGTATTATGCTTAGGAAAAATCTTATTTATATAGAGAGGATAAAAATACCTTGTTAAATTGAATAAGCCAGTCTAACTTTTTCTTTGAGTAATGTAAAGTGAATCATATATTGTTAATAACTAGTTTGATATAGAGGTGTATGAACATACAACACATGTATTAGTTATTGAAACATGTTTGTTTATTATTATAAATCTTTGGCCAAAGTAATGCAAATTTATTTCTTGCATTGTTGATTCACTATGTTTAAAGCTATAAATTAATTAGATATATCATACTTAGCTAGAGGACATCTAGAGTTGAATGATAAATTATTTTTATTAGTACACAACACCAATTCTCAAGTGGCATGGTGATCTCAGAGTTTCCTCAAATCTACTAATCTTGTGAAGGTTAGGGCCACTTCTTGTCAAAAGGTGTATGGGGGACCATTGGTCTGTGGTTGGAGGAAAAACACTCGGGTGATGCTCTTCCTCTTGCAGTTGAGAGGTTGAAGACTTGGTTTATTAGAGATAATATCATTGTATTCATATGGCTTTGTAATATAGCTAATTGTACATCACATCACCAGTATGACATTTGAAGATTGATTTTAATGTATCTTTCCAAAAAGATGTAGTTCATGATGAAAATTATGTTCTCTTGACATAATGAAATATATATTATGTTTCATATTGATAGTTGCTAATCTTAATGTTAAGAAGAATTATGTATAGTGTTGATTAATGGGTAGAGTAGTATATTGCACGGATTATACTTTCTTTTATGTTAGTGTACATTTCAAATACTACTGAATTAGTAATTATGGTATTTCTATTAACAGGCTACTTGGGTTTGTTAGAATATCAATGAGTTTGGTAGTGACATGATCAATTTATGTGAAGAAGTGTTCAACGCTATTTGCTTCTTGCAATGACATTTGTTGGTTTTTTTTTTTGCTCCCTAAAGTTATTTCTCTTGCACTATGCATTTAAGATCTTGACGTGTCTTGATTGGAAGATGTTTAGTTGAAATTTATTGAGTTTGATGAAATTTTGTAAAAAATGTGTACTTTTTTGGGGTTGTTTTACCCAATGTTTGTGTTTGTAATTTTTTTAAAATATATTTTAATATATAAGTGGAATCTTAACTTTTTATTAATAAAAAACACTTATCTTTTAGAAAAATCTATGTAAGAAACACCATGAGATTATGATATGAAATATTATACTTATATATATTTCTTTTAATTAATTAAGAGTTATTTTAAAGTATATTTAAAAGATGATTATATATAGAGATGATTTGTATGTATAAAGGTTTATATATGTAGGGGATTTGTACATTTATAAAGGTTTATATATTCTATACACTTATAGAGAATTATTTTGTTGTTTTTTGAACACTATTTAGGTGTTATCATGTTTGTATGAATGCATGCCACAATAAAATTAGGAATAAGCCCAATCAATGAAGAAGGTGACAAACTAGGACCATGTGCAAATGATTGAAAAACAAGAAACAAAGATGAAGATGGTGTGACAATTATAATAAGGTTGTCATCCAAGAGATTGATGTCCTCAAGTATGTCTATCGAATTTATAAGATGGGACTCAAAAAATAAATTTGTAATTCTTGTTTAGTATTCTTCCCAATGTACCAAATTTGAAGACTCTAATGTACTTACTATAATGAATGACATAACAAGAAAGAGTTGATTTAATTGTATGTCTTCCAACTAAATTGGTCATCCCATTATAATGTGTCCACACATGATGTCTAAATATGATACTTGCATCTATGCATTTTCCAATATTGGAATGCAAGAATCCTCAGTCTTAGGAAAATAACATAGATAAAAAAGATGAATCTTTTGAATCGAGATTAGGAGTTATAGAAGCCAAATATTAACGAATTTATTTGTAAAAGGAGAGAGCATTAGGGGAACCGTTAATGTCATCACAACTATCACAAATTAGTAAATAACCAAGTTGCTCTTCTATATGATCAGGTGGCTTTATCTTGTGGAAGGTAAGGGCCAAGGAGCCATTAAATACTTATCACTAAACAAGAAAAAATGGAACATGATAAACAATTTGAAAGATACATTTTTAAATAAAAAGTTTAGAGTTTTTTTAATTAAGTGTGTAGATTTAATTTTTTTAATCTAAATTTTAAGGGTTATGAAAATCTTAGATTTATAATAAAAAATTGTTATACAACTAATGGGTGAAGCCACATAAGTGGTTTACAATTTGAAGAGGAAGGAAATTTGAGAAAAAATGACCCCATGGCAAAAAAATTGGTTTTAGGGGTTCGCATGAACCTACATGTTCGACCGAACCATAAAGGGGTTCGACCGAACTAGGGTTCGAGCGAACCCATTAACTATTGGGCCCACATTTCCCGCCCAAAAAATAAAGGAAATGTGCATATTAGTGGTTCGCATGAACCAGGGTTCGAATGAACCCTGGTTCGCTAGAACCCCCGTTCTAGCGAACCCCCTTTTTCCCTAATTTTTTAATTTGTTCACACAAAAAACCTAAAATTTTACGCTTTCAAGCTCCAGTTGGGGATGAAAATGGCAGAATATTTAGAAACCAAACTTGGAATCGGGTAGCCAGGCAGCTATCCAATGAATATAATTTTAGTATGTTTTGGTTTTATTATCTATCTATTTTTTAAGTTTTATTAAATATAGGTTTTTCATCAAAACAAAAATCTTTGTTCTGCACAAGTGGAAAAATAGAAGATTATAAAAAAATTAAAAATATGAGTACACCATATATTGAAGTCCTTGATCCAACAAAAAAGAGAGAATAATTTCGATACATACAAGTAAAGTTATGCATTATAACGTCGCTATATGCTGAATTGTCATTTGATTGACTTTGAAACTTGATTAAAGAAAAAATATTCAATAAAAAACTATCTAACCAAGTGGAAGCACTAGATATCAGAGTTAGAAATCTAAATTTGAAAGAATTGGAATTTTATCCTTCATGGAAAAAAAGTTATGTGTTATACGGTGTCGTCACTTTTTAAAAATGCTGTTTTTTGAAAAAAACCAATTTTTGTGGGAGATGGAAAAAGAAGTGCAATCTAATTCCAAAAAAATTGAAAAAAATATTTTTAGAATATACAGACAAAATGTGACAAGACTCTAGTTTACATCATCTTCAAATTCTACGGTTTAATCCGCTATAGGTGCCCCAATGTGGAGATTGTGTTAAAAAAAAATATCGGTGTCCAGTTAGGCCAAAAGTGTAAACCACTATTGTGGGATCACCCTAATATACTCATCTCTAGAAAAAGTTATGTAAAAGATACCATGAAATTTAATAATATGAAATTTATTATAATAAAATAAATTTATTTTAATTAATCAAGAGTCATTTTAAATTAAAATTTTAAAAATGATTATATATAGAAGTTTCTATATATTTATAGAGGATTATGTTAGTGTTGTTTTTGAACTCTACTAAGGTGTTGAAATGTTTGTATGAAAATATGTTGCAATTAAATTGGGTATATGTTGGGATAATGTGTCTCAACCTTGCAATTACATAAAGTACTGTTGATACGTCAGCGACCAAGGAGGGGGGGTTTCCCCTCGCTAGGGGTCTGGGGGGTAGCACCCCCAAAAGGAAATTTTTATATTTCATTAATGTAAATCTGGACTATTCATCATTAAGTATTAGATCTGACGGTCAAAATTCTATTAGCTTGACTTGCCCTAGAAGACAACTCTATTTTATGAGGGCATTGTATTACAGCTATGTATTGTGATGTATTCTGAGAGTTTGATAGTGGTCATGTTGCCTCTAGATCTTTGGTTGGTGATACTCTTGTGAGAAGCTTTCTTTGCAAGTATATTGTAATCTTTGTGATTTTTGAATAATATATTGGGCAGATTTTGGAGTGTGGGGTTTGTCTCCCGAAATATTTTTCCCCACGTAAATCGTGTTGTGGTATGCATGATATTTATGTTTATTTCTATTTAAGTTTTTGTAACTCTTAAAGATCTGTAAAATTTTTACATTATTCTTTGCTCATAATTGGTGTAGGAAGTTGTTCCTATAATGCCCCGCTAGGAAACCCCAAAGGACAATACATCTAAATATCAATTATGACACATTTTTAAAAAAAGAAAAGAAAAGTGAATCAACACATAAAGATCATACTAACAACTAACATAGAATTTAAAGTAAACACCCACACACACACACACACACACACATATGCTCTAACTATGTCCTTTAGGGTATCATGACTGCATTATGCATAAACATTCCTAACATGTTCTAATCCAACATCCAAGATTAACCAACCCACACAAGTTAATTATAAATCCATTGCATTAAGTAAATGAACATCAAACTTCCATAAATCATAATGAATAAATAAGGTCATCAATGATCAATGTTAAACCTAAGGAGTACATACATCAATTATAATTCATAAAGGTACATCATTTCATGATTACATAATTACATCAATACTTCCCAACAAACAATGGGAAGGATACATCAGATGCATGATAAGATACCACTAAAATGATTACGTTACATAACATCAATTCTCTTTCAATTCTGGCACAAGATCTGGAATCTCTGCATAAGGTACCACATCTATGCTCACGAACATCAACTGGGAACCCAATGGAGTGCATAAAATATTCCACCCGGCCATGTGGAACCCTAAGGTCCACCCCTCATGTTAGGAGATGACAATAAGGACCCACTACACAAATAAACAAGTAGACAAGGGCTAACATGACTCCAACATACAAGGTGCAACAAGACAAAACATAAAGAGACAACCACTTCTAGAGGTATATAAACAACAAGAGTAACCACAAACAAGGGAATCCTAAGACGCTGTAGGGAAGAGTGTCATCACATGGTCTTGGCATAGGTATCCTAACAGTCTCTCACTAGACACTGGCCCCTATCTATGGTTATACTGACAGTCTCTCACTAGATGCCGACCCCATAGGGTGACACATGTGAAACCAACCTTCCTTTCATGAGGACAAGGAAGTTGGTCTTTCCAACCAGACCTTCCCAACCCATCTTTAGCCTAAATAAGAACTATAAGCATGGGTGAGGCATCCACTTATCTTGATTAATGTGAACCTACCCAACCCACTAATTCATTAATTAGATTATCACTTGATTATGAAACCCTCACATGGGTTATCCTATATGCCCTTTTGTGCGTCAACCACCATTGAGAGCCACTCTCCCTACCAACATCTAGAAGACCCACATAACCTCTAGGGTAAAGCCACTTGCACAAGGTATAAAAAAATCACAAGATCAAAACATAAGCGAGGCATGAACCATCTCGTACAAAGTTCACATCATAGAAGCAACATAATAGTGCAAGGCTAATACCCACATAAGTACAATACATGAAGGTAAAATCAACGATTTCACAAGAACCAAACATGAAAACCAACATGTAACAAATTTCCCTTAGCCTCTGGAAGCAACCTTGACAACTTTCAAAGACTCCAAAATCACTAACATACCCATCTATATTTTACTTACTCACAATAATACAATAACTTTGATAACAACATATAATAACAAATCATTGTTTTCGTGAATGCCAAAGAAACATTACTTTAAAGGATCCCCATATTTATTTATTCTAATTATTTCTTTCATTACTAAGATATAAATGAATCAATTCTTTTCTTCCTATTTAATTCCCAATTCAACTATCATACGTAATTTAAACATATACATATATAAATGTATGTATATAATTATACATTTAGAAGGAAACTTATATTTATAATAGAATTAATTAAACAAACTGTGATTTTGCATATAGCAAACATTCACATTCAATATACATCATATATATGCATATATATAAATATATTTAAATATATATATATATATAAATCTGTGCATATATATATTTATATATATACTTCTATATATATATATCTTTTACTGAAAAACCAAATTACAAACTACTTTTTACAGCAAACAAGTCAGATTTGTATAAAGAAAATAATCATTTAAATATCCAGTCTCTCACACACGCACACACACACATATATATATATTCATAAAATCGATTATAAACAAGCAAACTACAGGAATCACGCCTCATAAGGATGGCACATCTGCTGTGTTGAAAAGCAACAAAAAAACATTGTCCATAATCTACATTTTACAGTGGCTGCCATGCATTTTAAAGAATTGGCGAATGGTCTAAGGGATTCGCTTTTTTATTACTTGGCTTTAAACTTAGCATTAACGGAGGCATTTAAAAGAAATAGAATTGTAGCTAAAGAGAATCGAATATGCAACATGAATATATCGAATTTCCAGGCAGACATTATGTATGCAACGAAAAAATTAAAAGGCATAAGCAAATCGAATATCAAGCATAAAGTTCGCACCACACAATCCATTGAATGGCAGCCAGGCTTTTAGAGAGAAAATAGGTGATGCTATAAGAAACAATCAGAAACACAAATCTGCTCATACAAGCGACGACTACCTACAGAGCATTCTCTACTCCGAATATCAATAACAAACTTGGCACTAAAAGAACTTCTAAAAGGAATAAAATCGCAGCTTCAAAAGGTAATTCACCTTGAGAAAAGCTATATATATTTAAAAAAAAAGGTTGAATACACAGTTTAGAATGGAGATAGCGATATAAGCATTTAACCTATTGCAGCCACATTAAATACGGGGCGTCGAAAGTAGCAAGGAATTCGTTCCTTTAAACACAACCAACCTAACTATTTTGAAAATTGGAAAATAAGGCAATTGTGGCGCATAAAGGTAACTCGCCATAATGAGATGCAAAAAGTAGATCGAGTTCCAAGTAAGCAAAATCGGCTCTAAAAAATAAAATAGTTGATTACCACAATCTCAAGCATATCGAATAGCAAACAATCATTTTCAGAAGACAAGAGAGAGATCATTTGCAAATAATGGATAAATGAAATAAGAGTAAAGACGATGCCAACCTGAGATCCAACGCTTCAGAGACAGAGAGAGAGTACGGAGAATATCTTTATTGCAACGATGTTCAATCTTTCTTCCAAATCCGTAACAACCTTGAGAAACTTTTCCACTTCGAAAACAATTTTTAATCGAAAATATGTGTTTTGATAAATATTCTTATAGACAGAAATTTCCGTTCGAAAACAAAAATCAAAGATGAAAAACTTGTACAAAAATGATTACTATTAAAACAAAGAAAGTGATTCGATTTTCCAAAACAAAAATCAAGCAATAATCACTTAATAAGACAAGTTTCTATTTCACAACCAATTCGGAGCTATGCATGGGCTTGATCTCACTTTTTCCATCTTTTAATTTGCTTTAACAACTTGTTCAAAATTTTCTTTTAGTTTATTTATTTAAAATTCTATTATTTTCACATTTGAATAATTAAATTCCAATGATAATAAAATTAACAATTATCATTAAATTTAATTATAATAATACTTTATACAAAATAATTTAATTTAATTAATCATCAATAAACCATATACTATCTATTTTCGACATTGATTTATTTAATTATTTATTTTAAATTCCAAATTAATTTAAACAACCTTATAACCAATTTAATTTAATTTAATCGATTAAACAAGGCAACACAATAATAATTTCACCTCAAGATTACAGTTAATAAAATATTTAAACTCAATCAATAATTTAAACAACATAATTAACAAACAACTACGTAACATCACAAATCATCCAAACAACGATAAACACAAAACAAAACAACTGACCAAGAGTGCAAACCAAACTTATGAGGTAACAAAACAGGTACTCATCCTCGCCGAGGATGATGGCAAGGGTAGGGGACCTTTTGTTATCTTCTTTTTCAACATCATTTCCATTAGGTTTTAAGGTACGCTTAGACCTGATAATTTAGGTGGAGTCGATGCTTGGTACCTATAACCTGCATTAGACAAACTGTCAAACACCACACACACACACACACACATATATATCAAACACAATGTGAGAGGAAATCATAGTGTAGCAGGGCACTCATGAATGAGTAATGCTACATTGTCCCTCCCACCAAGACACTTCAAACAATAACCCACATCAATGAATAACAAAAATTGCATCGTAAACACCGTAGATCAATCATGAATTAATTTCACAATAAAAATAATCATATAACCACATGATACTCATAACTAAATTAATCCGAACACACAAATACATCCATATAGCCATCATAACATATGCATAAGTCAATAATATCATGAACATAAAAGTACGATCATTTGTCATCCAAAACAGTAAAACCAGTATCAACAAGGTATCATAGTGTATATCCTAACATATAACAAGTCTCAGCCTAATGGCAACATGAGAGGCACTACAGCTCCACTACCTTAGCTTCCTTATAGTATAAGCCCACTCAATGAAGGTGACAAATTAGGACCATATGCAAATGAATGAAGAACATGATCCAAAGATGAAGATGGTGTGACAATTATAATAGGGTTGTCATCAAAGAGGAGATGGATGTTCTCAAGTGTATATGCCAAATCTATAAGATGTGAGTCACAATACAAACTTGCAATAATTATCAAGTATTCATCTCAATGTAACAAATTTGAAAGACTGTGATGTAATTATTGCAAATAATGGATCGAAGCAAGAAGAGATGGAGATGTATCTCAATGTATGTGATCTAGCTAAACTAGCCATCCCATGATAATGTATTCACACAAGATGTCTAAATATGAAAACTTGGAGATATATTTGTTAATGTTGGAATTAAATAATCCCCAGCCTTAGGATAATAACAAATAAAAAAGACAAAGCTTTTGAATCTAGATTAAGAGTAATAAAAGCCAAATAAATAATGAATATATTTGTTGGAGGAGGAGGGGCATCAGGAAAATCCTTAATGTCATCACAACTATCAAAACTTGCTAAATGATCAAGCTCTTATTTTATATCATCATCACATGGTAGGGTATCACAATCATTAAGGGGTAGAAGTTAGTCCATAACAGTAATCATCTGGGAATGGAGAGATATGTCAGTTTTTAAAGATCTCCTAGATTTTGGTCCAAAGAGTGCATGGACACTCAATATGCGATATTGAACACAGTGTAAAAATTAACATTGCTACAAAAACAATCAAAAAGATATGATTTCTATTGATATCCCATGCTTGCTTTCAATTAGGTGTTGTAAGAATTGGCTATGAAGGTAGCCACCCAAGATCTAGAGGCCTAATAGAAAGCACAAGCATAAGAGAGATAGAAACAAGTGACAAGAATAAACTGTATTCTGTCAATAGAATAGAATGTAATGAGCTTAATAGTACATAGGAGACCCCTTGGTTATATAGCCAAGGTGAGAACATAGAAGGGCATAAGATTATGACAAGTGTCGTAATCTTATGACATGAGACAACAATGAAAAGTTATCACTCCACCTAAAGTGGAAAGGTGATAATGTGATAATCACCACAAAAGGTGGATCACCCACAAAAGGTGGAGAGATAATCACATGATGTGTCCACAAAAGGTGGAAGTGATGTGGTAATGACATGTCAAGTCCACCAAAAGTGGAAAATCTCCAACAACCTCCTATGTGGTCCCTAAGTAAACTTAACTAAGGTGTAATCAAGACCTAGGACAAGGTACAAGACATTTAATTACACCAACAGTGTACTTGGTTCAAGGACAAGTCCATAGAGATGTGGCAAGAGATGAAGCTACTTTAGATGTTTCATGATGTTGTTTTGCCAAGATTTATAGTTCCCTTTATTTATGATGACTAAAAAATGATGAGTTGAAAAATTCATGGTTCTACAATGATAGATTCTTCATATACAACTTAGATATCAAAACATGTAACCCTCACAATATAAAAATGGTTCAATATTTTGCAAGATATTCAAAGTACAAGCTAAAACATAAAAAATGACTTCAAATTGAAACAAGTACTTGGGAAAAATAAAAAAACTAGATGGATGGTTGTGTAGTGCTTAGAACTAGTTTTTCGGTGCCTATTTGTTTGTAAAAATATGATACCTTATACCCAAGTTATGGGATTTTTTCATAAAATCATTCCTTTAAGACTTAAAAAAAAGGGTGCATGTAGTTTGGGTGTTAGTCATCCACATGACCAGATGCTTAGAATTGAAGTTGGTATGGTGAAGATGTCATCTTTTCCACTTTTATTTTTAAATTACATTTTTACAAATTTTGTACCAAGATGATGTAGGCTTGCAACTAATATAATCATGAATAGTGCACAAGACAGTTGAAGGTAGAATCTACAAAACAATAACAATGAATAATATGACAACAATATAGACTACATAATTTTACGACTTAGTATAGTTGGATGAGTTCTTTTGGAAACACTATTTAGTAAAAATAATCATTTTTTTTTTAATTCTAAAATTTATCATGTCTTATATAGATTTATAAGTTTTTAAACATTTTGAGCTCAATCGCGAGTTTTGTTTGACACCAAAATGTATTGTATCAAAGTTCTTAGCCAAAAGTCTCTAAAAAGAAACAAATTGTAAATCTAAAACTTTAATGCGATGTAGAAGTTGTTGATCAACTCCATAGTAGCCTAATGATTAATTACAACCAAAAAAACCTCCCACATGAGAGAATCGTTACAAATGATATGAAGTGAGAATTTATTAGATGCAAAATGAAATCGATACAATATAATGATGAAGCCTTTGTTATAAAGATAAAGATGAAACTCTAGGATTGACTTAGATCATGACAAGTCTCTTAATCCTATAATATGAGACACAAAATGTAAATGACCTAAACAAATTGAAGTATGTAAATGTGAATAGAATTTCATAAAAAACTAATTAGATAATATATTATGTTCATACTGGAATAGATTATATATATATATTGATTAAAAACATCTTTTAATCTCATTAACTATTTTATCATATACTTTATCTACTTTTCATGTAAATTTCTCTCTCTATATATAGATAAATATTTGGGAAAAATGCCACCAGTGAGGGTGGCGCTCTTTCATTACTTGAAAAACTGAGAGTACGTAGATTTCATAGAAACTGCTATTAAAAGGCTACATCTATTACAAACTACTATATCATAGAAACTACTGTTACATATTACTCAAGCAAAATCCTCCATCAGAGCTATCACACCCGTACCAAGCTTTGCCATTCTCCTGATCTGGAACTCCTCCAGTGCGCCCTTGTTGTCAATTACATAGTTGAGGAATAACTGCAGATCCTTTGCTTCAATGACTTCTTTAAATTTATCAACAACATCTGCCACCTCCTTATTGCTATGGACCTATTTAGCTTAAAAAATGTCACAAACAAACCCCATTTTTGGCCACTTTTCAATAGCTTTAACAGTCTTGAGGGCAACATCACATGGATATCCATCACGCGACGAGCAACAGATTTAGCCACGCTCTTCCTTTGGACTGAACGAAGCACGTTCGTGATTACATAACCGAACATGAAGCCATCATGGATATGCTCACCTCTAAGCCTGTGTTCCCCTACCACTTGTTTCACTGCTTTGATAACCTCCTCGGACTTCGTCTTGAACAGTCTTCCAATCTTCACCTCCAAAGTTTCCAGGGCAGCCTCCACCATCTGCCCACGACCGGTTGAGCTCCTGTAGCATTTGCACAGGGGTAAATCTATATATTTCTATATAAGATTATATATATGTAAATATTTGTATATATAAACTTCTATATAAGAAAGGATTTGTATATATAATATATTAATATGAGATATTATATAATATAAGTTTATACCCTAACCCATAAACCCTATACCCTTGACACTATACCCAATACCCTCAACCCTAAACCCTATACCTTATATCCTCAACCCTAAATCCTAAATCCTCACTCTCAATCCTATACCTTATACCCCTCCACAGAACCCTATACCCTCAACCATACACCCAATACCATAAACCATATACCCTATACAATCAACCCTATACCTTCAAGCCTAAACACTATCCCTCAACCCTAGGACCTAAAGCCTATACACTAAACCCTCAACCCTAAACTCCCTAAACCTTAAACCTTATACCCTCAACCCTTAACTTTATATCCTCAACCCTAAACTCTATGCTCTCAACCTTAAACCTTATATCCTCAATCCTAAAATCTATGCCCTCAATTGAAAAAGAAAGAGGCAATGAACTAGAGAGGGGAGAGAGAGAGAGGACACGGGGACAAAAGAACAAAGAGAGGGGTAAGCAGGGAGGGATAGGTAGAGAGAGAGACTAAAAATGGGAGAGAGATAATAGAGGTATGAAGAAATGGAATGATCTATAGAGATTGGGAGGAAGAGAATAGAGGGATGGAGAAAGGGAAGGATTGATAGAGAGTGGGAGAGAGAGAATGAATGCGTGGGAGATACACATTCAAAGAAAAATAATGTGAGCACATTATATAGCATGCTCACATTATGTTTTGCTTTGGAAATTTCTTAGACTTTGGCTTGGATTTTCCTTGGGCTTCCAACCCAAAGGTTTGGAGTGAATTTTCAATGTCCAAAGACATGTTTTTGCAAAAAGTAAAAAAATGACATAATCTTGAGTGTGCTCCTATCAACTTTGCACATGTTTCAATGTCAAGTCAAAAAAATACCATGGCAATGTTAATCTATCTCTTAGCTATCTAACCATATAATTTTTTCATGTTTTGAGTATGCTAAGGTTTTCACATCCTTAATTTCTTTTGTTGGTGTATTCTTTTTTGTCAAAACCAATGTTTGGTATTTAAATTTACTATATTTTTAACCGAAGTTCATTGAAATTTTAAATAAATTACATTTTAGAAACTAAACTCCATTCTATAAAAAATTAAAAATAATTTTGATAAGTTTTCAAAAATTGTGAGAGAGCACGACACTTTTGTTCTCGTGATCGCCCACTTTGAAAATTACAAAAACATATATTGGATTAAAAAATAGCAAAAAATCTGAGCATTAAACTAAATGGTGTTAGCTTAATTTAGGTCATTGAAACTATTTTTAAATACTAAAAAAAGTTAACGCTAATATTTTAGGGGGCCACACCAAACACTATGTTATGTTTTTTGAAAAAAATAGGACCACATTACAGTGTGCCCCCCTTTTGAACCCCTTAATTTCTACCATTTTAAAAAAGTAGTAGTTTATAAAGTAGATTCAACGCACTACAAATCTTGTTTTCTTTGTATATTCAAATTTTGAGTGTAACTATCTTCAATTTTTCATCCAAGGTCAATATTTCTTAATTTTTTTATAAAAAAAGTGGCCACTTAAGACCCCTTTTGGTCCCCTATCTTTGCACACTTACCCAAAAGTCACACTAAATATAAATTCAAATTTACACTTGTTGGAAAGCTTATTTTGAATGCTATGATTCTACAAATTATCTTGTCATATTCATTTGTTAGTCCAACCCAAGGTTGGACATATAAAATTTTGAGGAAAATTTGAGGCCTAAGGTGAAAAGGCCACTTTTAATGTTTTCATTAGAAGGTATTCAAGGACCTTCAATTGAAGGTATGTCATTTCCATGAATTAAAAAAGAAAATTTTGGAACAAAGGTAATTTCCATAAATAGAAATTACCTTTCATTTGAAGGATTTTTTTTTCACATTTTACACCTTCGACTAAAGATACCTTCATTCAAATAAATACCTTTGATTGAAGGTGTTCTTACTTTTCACCTCCATCAAATGAATTGAAAAATCTCATGTCCCACACTTGGGACTCATTATTGTGGGTTTGATAACAACTTACAGCTTAATATTGGAAGGTATTGTAGTTGATCTTAGAAATAATACATTATGGAAATCCATTAATTACTACACATACACAAAATATATTAAGATAAATTTTAACCCAACATTTACCTTAGAATTGTTAACATAAGCCCTCAAAGTTGCTTCACTAAATTATACTTTATTTTTTTTAGAAAATTCCATTGTCCCCACCACAATGTCAATCAAAATAGCTAGTTAAAAAGAGCATTAACTATTGAGAGGATATCAAGGATGTCTCTAAAAAGAGATAATTATAATTTGAAGATTTTGTTTCCAAAGTAGAGTCAACTTGTGTTATATGGAGAAAGAGTAAGATTAATGCACAAATTCATGAATTGAAAGTGACCCTTCCTCACATATTTAAGTTTACAAATTAGGTTTTTTTTCCCTAATTTAACCATAAAGTTAGGGTTTTTCATCATTTTCACCAATCTTTCCAAACTGAAGCTTATTTTGCATCATTTTTTGCATTTTTGGCATGTTTTCCACATTCCAAAGCTTTTTTGAACCCTTGGTGTAGCCTTTAACCTTTGTTGAGAAATCAACCCAAACTTCAAAATTTCTACCCGATTTCTTGAGGGTGTAGGGAACCAACTTATTCCTTTTGCTGGGACAGTAGTGGGGCATCCAAAAATTAGATTTTTTTAAATTTTTTGATGTAAGTAGTAGTTTTCATTCAAAGAGTGTTAGTCTTTGAACCAAAGAAACATGTACGCCACTTCAAAGAGGGGAAAAATGTCTACACTTAAAAATGTCCTGAATGATATCATGCACTCAATCGCATACTAACATTGTTTTATCCTCAAACCTATCCTTTTTCAATTTAATTAATTAAACTTTCTAGCTATTTAATTAATTAATATTAATCTAATTGGGTTAATTCGCTTCTTCCATGCTAACGCTTTTAGTCTCATCGGATTAAATAAATAAAATTATTTAATTTAATCGAGGTAAATATTCTTATTTAATTAAATAACCCTAAGTTATTTAATTAAATGTCATTCCATCTTTCTCCCATTCATTAAATCATTTTATTTAATTCAAAATATCATCTAATTCTTCTAAATCCCCTAATTGTATAATTAACATTATTTAATTATCAATTATTAATTAATCTAATTTCCCCCCACTTGCAAGGGAATATTCCAACCTTTGCACATTCCTCCAAAAAGGGATATTCTCATAGAATATTCCTTTGCACAATTTAATTTGGTTTTAATTAACTAAATATCCTTTTTCCTCACCCATGAGAATATTCTCTCTCCTCACTCATTTGAAAAAGGGGAATATTCCTTTTCTAACAAACTTACTTGACTTCATGAGCAAGTTAACTTGTGACCTCTTGTGCAAGTTGAAAGTGTGTTTGTTTGGACAAAGGTGAACCCTTGATTAAATCTCATCTTGCATTCTCATCGTTGATGAGAATCCATGATCCATTCCTCCAACTTCTTCCATCCTTGACCATTGATTAGCCTTTTGATCTCAACCCTCCATTTCTCATTTGCTCCTATAAATAGGTCACTATTGGAGACAAATGGATCCATCTTTTAACATCAAACTTATGCTGTTAAAATCACTCACACTCACACTCGTATTTAGCACACATTTATCATATTTTAGCTTATAAATCAATTGCATCATATTAGCTTAGCTTCCATTAATGGCTTCCATGGTAACTTAGATGCATACATTTAACTTGTTTATTAATTAGGGTTTCATCTTTTTAGCTTAGAATCCATTTAGATTAGCTTTGTAGTTGCATATATCTAGATCATTTTAGCATAAAATCATGTTAAATTCTAGCTTGCATCATGCTCACTTAGATTAAAATCATGTTTTCATACACACATTCACATCCGCTCCATCAATTTTATTCAATAAAATTGTCTAGAACAAGCTCATTTATCCACAGGATTGGGAAATGGTCGTCGTTCCACATCAAAACGACAAAACTCCCACAACGGGATAGTTTTCAATGGATTAGAGTAGGAATTTTGAAAGCTTTCATAGTTTAGTATGCTTGGTTTAATTTATACTTGATTGATCCTATTGAGATTGACGTTAGTGGCTTTGTTATACTTCGATTCTCCATGGATCAAGCGTAATCGACCCGTACAAATCCGTCAGTCACACCTATAAATGTTCATCTACATGTTAAAAATTAATAATTAATGTTCCTACTCAAACCTATTAGGTCTGATGAGATATTTTGTTCCTTCAAACGTGCAATTTTTCTTGAAGCCCCCAAGTTGTTGGTCAAGGTGGGAGGTTATCATTCTTATATTTTATTTTTCTCTTAAAATCCTAGCGTCTATTGGTTTAATCAAAAAACAGAGTGGGATCATCATTAATTGAAGATTTTGACTTTGTATTTATGGTTGTGCTCAGTATAGGGATCACAAATCCAAATGAAAATGTTGGTTACTAGCAAGGAATACATATTCCAAGTGGGGGTTTGAAAAACAAAGAAGAATGTGAAAGCTAGTGCAACTAACAAAAAGATGGATGAATAAATGGATAGATGACACATATACCTCTATATTAAGAGTCATAAAAAGATGTTGGCAAATTGGTGTAATGGGATGGTGAAGAGGCTAGAAAGCCAATGCCAGGTATACTGTATGAGTTGTAAATGGCTCTACCATCTCTATCATGAAAATTATCTTCTCTGGACTAGTCAATCCACATTGGGAGATGAAAAAATATTGCAACCAACACATTTACCCTTAAACTCTGCACAACCTCGGTAAGAATCATCTTTGATTCCCCAATGAACAAAAATTATCCTTGGGTTTACCCAATTGGCCAATTTTTGTGTTTTTCATAGCTTTAAAGGATAAAACTTGGCGCTGAGAAAAGAAATATATCAATCTTGGCATAAAAAAGAATTAAAATAGAAACAAGAAAAGCATACCAAAATTGTAGCCAGTTCCTCATCTCATATCTTTGGAAAAATTATTTTGTCCACGAAAAATTACAGTTCTAAGTTTTCACATCTACACAACTGCCCCAACAGTAGTTAACTTGAATGGTGACCAATAGTTTAACTGACTGAGGAACCAAATGCACTGTAGTTATGATGTATGACCCTATCCATGCCTCTAATGAATTTAGGAGGAAATGGGAAGAGAGTAGATATATATGTAAATGTGATGAAGATTCAAATAGTGTTGATGGGTTCTCTAAACATTGACAATCTAAAATGGTGATGCAATAAATTATCTTTCCATAGATAGAGGATTTATAAGAAAAGTCCAAACCAATTAGGACTATATTTACCTTTAAGAATTAGCATATTCATTTGTATTTCATGTTACTTTTCATAGAGAACCAAATCACTAGTTCTTGAAAGAAATAAGGGAGAACATACTAATCATATAACCATTTAAGCCATTGTTGGTCTAGGTGCAAATATTTTGTAAGATACTTAGATGATGTTCATAAATTTCCTTCATTTATTTTAGATAATTATGTTTACACTAAGGATTATCAAATTAGTTAGCACATGAAATAAAACTCTTCAAGATCTAAGATATTTTAAGGTCAAACTTGACATAATAATCCTAACACTATAAGAAAAGAGTAAGGTGTAGTGAAAATTGGTTCTTATACAATAAGCCAAAAAATAATATAAAATTTAGATATGGTCACCCATTCCAGTCCTACTCTAGATCAAGTTCGCTTAACCACAAAATTTTACCCAAAGTTAAGACAACTTAGCTTGCAACCCCATTTGCAAAACCTTCATCAAGTGTTGTGCCTTATGAACCATTCATTATCGAGCCTCTTTAGCTCATCAATTGATAAGTATGAGGTATTTGCTCAACATTTCAAATTGTGATATTGCTATCAGGATTAAACTGTGTAGTTTTATGAGTTAAACTAATTGACCCATATTTCATAAGTAGTGGTTCACAAGAACCCATCCCTCATGATAATTAATGGTCCACTTAGCCCTCATTATATCTAGGTGATGCTCACAGAGGTGAAACACTGGGCTTAACTAGAAAGTTTTCCCCAAGGTTAAGCCCACTTATCTTGCAACCCCATTTGCAAAACCTTCTACAAGTGTTGTGCCTTATGAACCATGCATTAAGATCAAAGGTATCTACATAAAAATCTTCATGCGAAGGATCTATATTCAAATAAATATCTTCGCTCAAACGTTAACCTTCGATCAAATTTCTCTACTTAAAAATATTCAAGTGAAGGACTTATATTCAAATAAATATTTCTAAGCAAAAGTAGTTTAAATTTTTTTTTCCTCGCCTTCAAAAATTTCATGTTCCAAGTTTAGGAACTATTATTGTGGGATGACTAGATATGGCCTTTTAATTGAGACCCATAATAATCACCTCCTAATTATTATATTTATGCATATTTTTTTATCATTCTACCTAAATTACACTTAAGGGGTTGTTGGAATGAAAAAGAATATTACCTATCTTATTTTCCTTTTGTAGTGTGAACAAGGAACATTTCCTAACTAGTCATTAGTTAGGTCTTATTCACACATGTTCGCATATTAAGTTTACTTAGATAGTTATGATTTTTTTTAAGAATTCTCTAGTACACATGTGATCTTATCTCTATTTTTCATGTGACATAGGATTAAGATGCCAAGTTCATCATCATAGTTAGTTCTACCTCTCATCCTTGCTTATATAAGAAATGTGTCATATGTACAACTTAGAATAGAGTTTCGATCATAATTTATTTTGCATCATTATCAAGATATTTTTAATATTAATACTCTCTTGTAGTTCAGATAATATTTGATGTGCACATGATCTTGAGAGCTTGATTCGTTGGTGAGTCTAATAGTTTCAAATATAAAACTAATGATTTTTATAATATAAGATAGTTTTGTGACATTTTGATGGTGGTTTATACCCAATAGGAATATTTTGAAACTATAGGGAATATTTTTATGACTTCTCTATTGATGATAATATTACATTAAGGTTGTCCATCAATAGGCCAACCCTGTAAGCAACCTCCCTTTCCTTGATAGTTATCTTCATCAATGTGGATTTGGGCACTTAAATTGATTGTGGAAAATTTCAACATCGATATGGGGAAACTTACATAGAGTTTATAGACATCACAAATCTTCAAGATTTCTTCCCTCATCTTCCTTTAATAAATGGGAAGACATCCTACATACATTCTTGGTTTCATTTGTTCCTAAGGGGAGGAATGTTGTTTGATGGTATTGGAACATTTTCAACATTCATTATTGAGCATATCCCATAATTTTAGGAGACTCTACTTTGAGGGGGGGGGGTTGCATAGTATCTCTTCTTATTCTATCTTATGGAGGGGAATTTTTCATCATATGGGGTTTTTATTATCATTATTATTTGATAAAATTTTGTGTTTCTCTCTTTTGGAGAGGTGTTTGGTCCTATTGGTTTTTCTCCTATTCTTTGTTTGTGAGAGATTGTATTTTTACATGGGTATCTAACATGGAATGGTACTTGCTACCCATCCTTGCATCTTTGCATCTTTTATATTCTCCCTAAGTTGTACTTAAAGGGGATATTGTTGTGAATGAAGTGTTCTAACTAACAAGTTTATCATCGAGGTCCTATTCACAATAGTAACTTAAATTTATGTGGGGTACACATAGGATACTTATTAGTTTATGTCTCAAGTAATAAGATTAAGACATATGTCATAATATGCTGCAATCTCATGTCTCACTTGGTCTTTATAACCAAGGGGAACCTTCCTTTTGGATTCTCAATTGATCATCATTGTATATTTACATTATTTGATAGAATAGATTTATTATCTCATATTTTATCTTTCTTGTGATTTCACTAAAGGTCCTAGATCTTTGTCCAGACTACATCTTCATCCAAATATTGCATGGTATAGGGAATTCCATACCAACTCCTACATTGGGAGCTTACTAGGTGATGATTATTTTATTTTAGTCTACCCCTTGTATAGATTTATATAATAGCTTCAAACAATAATTGAAGATAATGGGTATGTATGCAATGATACCTAAGATAATGCAAGCTGTTTTAATGCTAATATAAATTCTTTATAATGTTCTTATGATTCTATCATGTGACTATTCTTCAATTAATTTTTAATTGGAATTTCATAATAATAAAGGATTAAGGCTGTCCTTCAATTCAACAACATAACTACATAAATGTGTGTAAGGTCAATTCACAATGACCACAATATTAATTTTATAATTAAAATCTTATGTCCTAGATTTGTACCTTAGGGAAATATTTAGATCAAATATACACCTATGAATCTAAACCAAGTTGGAAAATGAGGATCATGTGGACATATGTAGTTATTGGGAATTAGTGATGATGGAATTAGACTAGGATAAGGTCATGAACCAAATTCAATGCAAGAAAGAATCACTTGTAGATATATTATTGCATAAAGGATAATATAATTGAAGTGGACCAAAAACATAAAGGAAAAGGGTATTGTTTTGTAATTTCTACCATCAATATATATAAAAATAACTTTGCATATTTTAAATAAACTAAATGTGATATTTAGCTCAAAATTTGTATGAGGAAAATAATATTGAAGATGGATGGAATTTATTTGTTAGAATTTCATAAAATTAAGGCCTTATTAGATAGACACCTCTTAATCAAGAAATTGACTATAACTAGAATTGGTTAACTTCTTAGCCTTTGAAATTAAACTATATTCATTGCCTTAAATAGGTAGAAAATTGCCAATTTTTGTTCTTCCTTGACTTATTGTACTTATACCTTTACACATTGTTTGGAAACATATTTGGTAAATATTTTTCTCCTTTGGTCAAGCCCCTATGTGAACCAATTCAACATGTTTAGAATTCAAAACGACAATCAATGACAATAAGAAAGAATACAATGATGACTAAGATGAGGTAAGCTAGTATAATGTTGATGCAAATTATTTATGATATTATAATCTCATGTGAATAACTCTTGAATCTATTTTGATTTTGATTATATGACTTCAATAATTATTTTTTCTTAAGATATATTATTTAATGCTTGGCCTTACAATACACCTCCAAATATAAATTTTATCACCCACTTCTTTTAACATAATGCATTAAGCAAGCTTATATATTTAGTTTAATTTGTTTAATTAACCTAAATTTATATAAAATGGATTCCCTTCAAATAAATATTTAATAAGATGGTTTCAACTTCCAAGACTTTTAAGACTTTGTACTTTTTCCTAATATTTATTAAGAAAAATTTAGTAAGTGAAAATGACTACATTAATTAATCAAAGTTGTGTGGTCACCATACATTAATACTTTATTTTGTGGGTAAATATGATGTGAATTTTATTTGTTTGTTCAAGATAAAAATTATTTTTATTTATTTTTGAAATTGTAAATTCAAATTTTACTAGCATTAATATTTTCAATTTTGTCTTATATAAGAACAATATATCTAAATTTTCAATCACAACAATTTTAATGTTACTAGGATTTTTCTATTGCTAGTTTATGATTTTAGATCTTAATGTTTATTTTAGTTATCTAGTGTCTTTTTGGCTTTTCCAGGAATTCAGGATCTTTGCCACCTAGCATGAACGAGGTGAAAAGTAGAGTTGATCGGGTGCAAACAGTGAACTGGAGTCTGATGGTGAGTTAGGTGCATTTTATGGGTTTGGATCAGGGCTTAAATTTGACGGTCGTCCTTGCATGTCAAGCAATTTTTTGTGATGGCTATTTATTTGAAGTTGCCTTTCAAATATTAAAGATTATCTATTTTAAGAAAAATATATGTAGATTGAAAAAACATATATAGAAATAATTACATAGAAATTTTGACAGTTTAACTAAAATTTTGCCTTTCAAGTGATACAGTCTTCCTAAAATTTTAATTGTATTTTACAGCTAAAATGACTAAATACGGCCATACGGCCATCAAATTTAAACCTCGGTCTATATGGCCACTTCCCTTAGAGTTATTCCAAGGAGCCTAAGCCGTGCGCAACTTCTATGTTTCTTATCCAATCTTCTCAGTCTTCAGTCCATATTTTTTATGACTTTGAATTATTCCAATGAAGAGTAAGTTCTCCGTAACTTCTATGCTGCATGCTGATGATTTACCAGTTGGCACCTCAGCGCACAATCTCTCTGTTTTTATCAGTTTTAATTAGTTTTAAATAGTTTTTAAAACTTTCCTGCAATCTTTATTGCATGTAAAAAACAGTCTGTTATTAGTTTGCTTTGTGTTTTTTCTAAAGACTTTCTTTTGCTATAAATCTTTGTATTGTTCGCTGTTCTGTTCAAGCAGCTGGTTAAGTTTGAATAATAATACAAAGTTGTTTTTTTACTGTTGAGTGAATTTTATGTAATTTTATTTATCACTGTTTAAGGAGTGGAAACTATGGCTGAAGGGATGGAAGCTGTGCGCGAAGGAGTGCAAAGTGTGCATCAAGAGGAACAAAATTTAATGGCCAAAATTGTTCCTGAGGGCCTCTGCGACCACTCAGATATGCCGAGCGACTTCCTAGGTTTCCATGAACACGTAAAGGAATTGAAGAAATTTGTTTTGGAGGACGGAGTGGATGTGGTTGGAATTACAGCCATGGGTGGTGCCGGAAAATCCACACTCGCAAAGGCCGTTTGTAATGACGCTGAAATCAGAGGTAAGAGTACCTTGTGCACTCTCTTTACAATTTACACTATTTCAGTTACATTAATGTAGCCAAAACATACTCTTATCTTATGCTTCATGAAATTATTATAGTTAATTTTGGTAAGTATCTCGTTTTCATTGGATTTGTTATAGATCGATCATTTGCATTGAATTTGTGCTTAAAAATAGAGCTCTCATTAACTTGGCTTTTCACACAGCACAAAATTGAATTTAAGCTCTTTCAATTTTACCCTATATTTGTAACTCCCAAAGAGGAAAATGAATCTTTTTAAGCTTTTCCTTGATTTGCAGAGTATTTCAAGGAGAGAGTAATATTCATTGTCGTTTCAGAAAGCCCAGATCTCCTAGGTATCCTGAATACCATGTGGAGAAACATTGTTGGTACGCCAGAACCTGATTTTACAAATGTTGAGGATGCACATAACAGATTGCAATTGCAAATAAAGTCAATAAAAAAACCTACTCTGGTTGTATTGGATGACATTTGGTCGAAGCTACACCTAAAAACACTCTTGTTTGAAGAGAAGCAATACAAGACTCTAGTAACCACAAGAGATAAAGACGTCATCCCAATGGGGCCGAGGATATTCATTTATTGCCTACCGTTGTTGCAGCCGGAGTATGCTCTGTCACTTTTCTGTCACTGTGCCTGTTGGAGAAGAGAGATATTTACGGGATTTGCTTCTATCTGTAGATTGCTATTTATGGAGAGTGCATAGTTTGTGGGATTTGTCTTAATCTTGCCTTCTAATTAAGGCTGATGTATCTCTGTATATGAAGAGCTGTTGTAATCTCCATTAACACAACAAAATGAATAAGAACACCCTCTCTCCCTTCTCCAGTGGACGTAGGCTACGGCCGAACCACGTAAATCTGTGTGTTATGTCTTGTTTCTTTATGGTATCAGAGCAGTCTTGATCTGATTTCGTCACCATTTTCTGTGTAATCAAGGGCATTTTTTTCCTACTGTGATTCGCATTCTTCTCCTTCTGCATATCCGATAAAGCTGTTGGGCTTGCTGCAGAAGCGTTTTTTTGTCTCTAGCAGCAGGGGCGGTTCTTTTTCTTTAGCAGCTGAGGTGCTATTTCAAAACTGAAGCGCTATTTCTTTTACCAGCCGTGACCTGGTGAAATCTGAAACCTGTGTTTTGTTGAAAAGTCGCCATCTCAAACTTGCAAGGCGATCTCTTGTTTTTGCCAGCGCTTGCCTTTGGAGGCGTGCTTGGTGAATAACCTCTGCTTTATTTTTTAGCGCCCTGTTTGTGCTTGGGAATGATGCAATCAGTGCAAATTCGCTATCAGTTTCTGTTTTGATCGAGGGTTATCCTGCCCCCGCGATCTGCCCGGAGACTTTCATTGTAAGTTTTTTTTTTGCGACTTCTTCCTTGCTTTGTTCCATGGCTGAGTTCGATTCAAATCCTAGTTGGAGACTTTCATCAGTTCTGTTAAATGGTATCAATTATGTAGCATGGTCTAGAGCAGTTACTTTGTCGCTTGGTGGCAAGAAAAAATTTGGTTTCGTTAATGGTGATAAAAAGTGTCCTCAAACTACTGAATCGGGATATGAGGATTGGATATCCAATGATCAGCGTGTTCGATCATGGTTACTCAATTCGATGGAAACTCATATTGCCGAAATTTTCACTTTTTCTAATTCAGCAAAAGAACTGTGGGATTCAATCGCTGAATTATATGGGAACCAAAATAATGCTGCCCGTATTTTTGAACTCACTCTTGAAATTGCTGCAGCCCAACAAGGCGAGAAAACCTTTAGTGAACACCTTGGGAATCTAAAAAAACTGTGGGATGAATTGAACCTGTATCGTCCACATACCACTGATGCCCAAACTCTTTTGAAACGAGCTGAGGATAAAATTTTCTCACTACTTCGTAGCCTGAAGCCTGAGTATGAATACATAAGGTGCAATCTTCTGATGGATGCCACATTACCCACTCTTGCTGGTGTTTGTGCTATTATTCAACGAGAGGAAACTCGAAGAAAGACTATGAGCTCAGAATCCAAAACTTCAACGGAGAAGATTGAATCTAATGTCCTTTTGGCTGAAAAGGATGATAAAAGAAAGCCTCACTTTTCTGACAAAAACAAGAATGTTTCTCGCTACAAGGGTAAGAAGGAACTCTATCAATGTGATCACTACAAGAAAACTGGGCATACCAAGGATCGCTGCTGGGAATTATATCCACATCTCAAATCTGAATATAAGGGTCGGAAGGATCATGCTGCTGTAGCCGAGACTTCTTTTTCAATCAATCAGTTGGGTCATCTTCTTCAACAACTCAGTAAGACTGTCTCTTCTGGCAACAGTCCGTCCACTTCCTCTCACGTGTCAGGTAATCTTCATGCTTATCTTACTTCCAATTCCAAAATTAATTCTTGGATTATTGATTCCGGAGCTACAGATCATATGGCCAATAGTCCTTCTTTAGTAACCAATTTTATTCCAAAAACTGATAAGCATGATATCTCTGTTGCAAATGGAACTACTGTTTCAGCCTTAGGAAGTGGTAAAATTAGTTTCTTTTCTCCTAATGCTCCATCTGATGCTCTGGTTGTTCCATCATTTCCTGTTCAACTTATGTCTGTTGGAAAAATTACTAATTCTTTAAATTGTGATGTCATATTTTCTACAACATCTGTCATCTTTCAGGATCGAAAGTCGAAGAAGACGATTGGTAAAGGAACATACTCACATGGACTTTATTTTCTAAACTCCCTCAATAAGGCGTGTCATGCCAGTGGTGTAATTGAAAGTCACACTTTACATAAACGGCTTGGACATCCATCCAACCGTATCTTGTCAAGACTTTGTCCCTCTGCTTCTGTTGATTCTGATGTCTGTGATGTTTGTCAGTTTTCTAAACAAACGCGTTTACCTTTTGTCAATTCGTCTTCTATGTCTACTGAGTTGTTTGAATTAGTTCACTCTGACTTATGGGGACCTGCGCCTATTGATTCTTATGATGGATATAAATATTTTGTGTTGTTCATTGATGATTTTTCTCATGCTACCTGGTTATACTTGTTAAAATCAAAAATTGAAGTGACTTCTGTCTTCAAAGATTTTCATACTATGGTATTTAATCAGTTTGGTGCTAAAATTAAAACTTTTAGGTCTGATAATGGTACAAAATATGTTAAAGGATCTTTTTCAGAATATCTTCAAAGCCAAGGCATTATTCATCAAACAAGTTGTGTCAGCACTCCACAACAAAATGGGGTGGCCGAAAGAAAGAATTGACACATCCTTGAAACTGCACGGGCCCTTATGTTTCAAACAAAGGTCCCAAAACAATATTGGTCTCATGGTGTATTGACCGCTGCATATTTGATCAACCGTCTTCCCAGCCGTGTTATTAAGTTCAAGTCACCATTGGAGATACTCAAAAATAGGACACCTGACATCTCACACTTGAGGGTATTCGGATGTGTCTATTATGTGCACCAGCAAGCAATACACAGAGATAAGTTAGAAGCTCGCTCTACTCGGTGTGTATTTTTTGGGTATTCTTCCACTAAGAAAGGGTACATATGTTATGATCCAGTCACTCGTAAAATTGTTGTTTCACGTGATGTCCATTTTGTGGAGTCTGAATCTTTTTTTAAAGCTTGTGTTGAATCTGGGAGTCCGTCACAGGGGGAGTCTGTGTCTCACCCGGTTCCGCTTCCTACCATTACCAATGAGGATGTTGTTCATGATCCCGATGCAGAAGTTCCTGAAGCAACACCAATCCCCACATCTCCTCAAGCTACTCGACGATCGAGTAGAGCAACTCGGCCTCCAGAGCGAATGAAAGATTTCTTCACTTATCATGCTACATCTTATCCTATACAGGAACACCTGTCTTATAATAATATTTCTCAGTCTCACCTAGCTTTCTTGAGTACTATTGATCATAATCAAGAACCTAAGACTTTTAGAGAAGCTAACTCCATTGCAGTTTGGAGGAAATCTATGCAAGATGAGCTACAAGCTTTAGATGACAATAACACATGGGAGATTGTTAAGCTGCCTCCAGGAAGGAAAACTGTCGGATGTCGTTGGGTGTACAAAAATAAATACAACAGTGATGGTTCCTTAGAACGACATAAGGCAAGACTTGTTGCTAGAGGATTCACACAAACATATGGCGTAGATTACCAGGAAACTTTTGCGCCTGTTGCAAAGATGAACACATTCCGGGTCCTCATTTCCCTTGCCGTCAATCAAGACTGGAAATTGTTTCAAATGGATGTCAAAAATGCATTCTTGCACGGTGATCTTAAAGAAGAAGTTTACATGAGCATCCCACCTGGGCATCCGCAAGAGGCCAAGTTTGGTTTAGTGTGTAAGTTAAAAAAAGGCAATCTACGGGCTTAAACAATCTCCATGGGCCTGGTATGCTAAGCTTAGTTATGTCCTTATGCTGAATGGGCTGAAATGAAGTAATGCAGATCCTTCTCTGTTTGTTAAAAGAAGTAACTCCGGTATTGTTGTTGTGCTGATTTATGTTGATGATATAGTCATTACTGGTGATGATCAAAATGCAATTTCTAAGCTAAAAATTCTGCTACACAATAGATTTGCCATTAAAGATTTGGGAACTTTGAAGTATTTTCTAGGATTAGAAGTTGCCTACTCAAAAAATGGAATCTTTTTTAATCAACGAAAGTATGTGTTGGATTTGTTACAAGAAACTGGTAAATTTGGAATCAAACCATCAGATACGCCAACGGATAGCGGAGGAAAATTGGATGATACTGGTGCATTGTTGTCTAATATTGGTCAATTTCAAAGGTTGGTCCGTAGGTTAATCTATTTAACCATTACTCGGCCTGACCTTTCTTATGCAGTGAGTTTGGTAAGTCATTTCATGCATGCTCCCAAGGCTCAACATATGCAGGCCGTCACTAGAATTTTACAGTATCTGAAAGGGTCCCCAGGTAGAGGTATATGGATGCGTAAGACTGGTCATAATTCTATTACTGCCTATACTGATGCTGATTGGGCAGGATCTCCCATTGATCGAAGGTCTACAACTGGATATTGTACCTTTGTTGGAGGTAACTTGGTCACATGGAAAAGTAAAAAACAAAGTGTTGTTGCTCGTTCAAGTGCTGAAGCAGAATATAGAGCGATGGCATCAACTACCAGTGAAATTATATGGCTTCGAGCTCTATTGCAGGACCTTGGTTATGGTTCATCTCTACCAACTCAATTATTCTGTGATAATCAGGCTGCTATGCATATTGCTTCCAATCCAGTGTTTCATGAGCGCACTAAACATATTGAAGTCGACTGCCACTTTGTTAGAGAGAATGTGCAAGCCAATGTCATCCGCACAACCTTTGTCCCTACAACTCAGCAATTGGCGGATATATTTACAAAAGGTCTTCCAGCTCTCAAGTTTCAAGAAATATTGTCCAAGTTGGGCTCTATTGACATTTTCACACCAACTTGAGGGGGAGTGTTGGAGAAGAGATATTTACAGAGATTTGTTTCTAT
>VDFB02300530.1:154086-204588 GCA_007258455.2 Sequoia sempervirens | reverse complement strand
TCACCAAATAGACTTTAAAAATTAAAAAAAACTTAGTAGTTTAGAAACTAAATTCAATTTTCCACAGATTCTATTCTTACATATTTTTGAAATAATATAGATAACTTATTCAAATTTTTATGTCAAGTTGCTTAACTCTGATTTTTCTGAATTTTCATTGCCACTTAAGGGCCTGTTTTTTCCATGATTATCCTGCACATACCCATAATTAATATTTATATATTAAATTATAATGGTATTGATTATATTAATATTAATATCTATAATTAACTTACATTATTAACTATAAATATATTTAAGATATTCTATTAACTTTAATTTATAATTTAATTATTATAACTTATATTAATAATTAAGTTATCTTATATAATTTTTTTGTTTGGTCGATAACACGAGCATTTTTTATTATTATTAAAGTTTAAAGAGGATTACATTAGATCTTCCTGGTTCTAGCCATAGAAGGTTACAATGTTTAATACCATCCAAACTCAACATACACCACAAAGAAACAAATCCAACCTCAAGACCTTAAAAATGACCTATTAACAGGTTACAAATTTGAAGCACAGCTTGGTCTTTCCTTGGTGTGAGACCAGAGTACCATAACAAAACTTTTCTTTGTGAGTTTCTTGTCTTTCCTCCCTTTGACAATTTGCCAGTTGTCCTCTACCTTTGTAGCCTCCTTTTTCCAATCCAAAGCTTTTCCCTTCTCAACAATCCCACTTTCCTCCCTTTTTCCCACCTCCTTCCGCCATTCTTCAGATGCTTCATTTTGCTGCCATGTTTTTTCAAGTTCTTCAACCAATGCTTGCCTTCTCTAGCCTTCTCCTTCACCATTATTCTTCCCCTTTCCATGCATCTTCGTCTGGCCCAATTTCTCCCTGCACTCCAGAGTTTTAGCACCTTGAAAGGTATGCTCCGTTTCCCCTTCAAAAGTTCTTCCTTCCTTAGCACCCTTCAAGATGGCCACTTCAATATGACCCAAGCCCTCACGCTCTTCTGATTCCCTAATTGACTGGGGTAGTTCAGAGTTTCCCACTACCTAAGAGCTGTTCTTGTTATGCTCTTCCTTGCTTCCATTCAGTTTCTCCACCGCATAATGTTTGTGTGAAGCATCTTGCCACCAAGTAGCTGGTTTGGACCATCTGGGCTTTGCACATTGTGCAACAATATGCTCGGTTTGGAAGCATCTCCTACAGAAAAATGGTACCCCTTCATAGTCCAAGGGCTGTACTCAACACCCTTTGAATGTTTTATTTGAAACCTCTCCTAGAAGTGTCTTTGAAACATCCATCTCCACCAAAATTCGGGCATAGGTGGAATGCATAAGGTTTGAAGAGCCCTCATCAATCATCAATAAATCCCCTAAATAATTTCCTATAGCCTCTAAGCAAGATTCAAACTAGAAATGGAGTGGGAAGTTGGGGAGTCTTACCCATAGAGGAACTTTCTCAAAGGTCTCTGTTGCTGGGTTGAAAGCTAGGTTCCAGGGCTTCAAGGATAGAGAAAATTTCTCCTCCCAGCTCCAGAAATAATCACATAAAACTTTATTTCTGTCAGCGACAGTTTCAAAAACAACAATAAACAATCCTCTAGCAGCTGGGTAGATTTGAATACATCCATTTACAATAGGTTCCCAGTGTTCAGAGATCCATTTATCTAAATCACATAATCTTGGCCAAAAACCTCTAAAACGTCCTATCAATCCTAACTGTGAGAAAACTTTAACGTTGTGCATTACCTCTTCCTCCTGCTCCTCCTACAAGAGAACCACTGGTTTATTTCTCTTAACAACTTCAGCTGTCTCTCTCGTTGCATGTTGTTGAGGTTTCAGAAGGTTTTTTTCACCCCCTATCCAACGTCCCCTACCCTTCCTTTTGGAGCCCTACCCGACTCATCTTCCATCGCACCCTTTACTATCCCCTGTTTTCCTCTATTTGCCACTCCCAACTCCACCTCTGCGGCTCTATGGAGAGATAGTCGTTACAGCCCTAGTATCCGCAGGCTTAAACGACTGCTATTAATTAAATAATAAAATCTTCTTTATCTTATATAATTTTAATAGTATATATATTTTCAATAATATTTTTGATAATATTTGAATTATAATTCTAATTAAGTTAAACTTTTATTATATAGTATACTATAAATTTAATTATTTAGATTAATATATAGAATTAAACAAAAATTAAAGGTATTTATTTAGAAGTATGGTTAGGATGGGGTCCCATGGAGGGCTTGAGGATCTATTTTTCATGGGTAGGGGATTTTATGAAGCAAAAATAAATTTGCTATAGGATTAATTGGAATATTTTCCTCATAAATAAAAGCCCCTACCTTTTAGGATTGTAGATTTGAGGGTGTGCAAATGGGGTGGGGCTAGAGATTGCTCCTACAGTATAAGAATTTTATGGGATTCCATGAAGCAAAAAGAAATTTGCTATAGGATTAACTGGAATATTTTCCTCATAAATAAAAGTCCCTACCTTTAGGATTGCAGATTTGAGGGGGTGCAAATGGGGTGCGGCTAGAGATTGCTTATCTGCCATTTGTCAATCATCTCATGTTTTAAATTCCCACCAAAAAAAAAAATAGAGAGAAAATTATGCATATTTAAGCTGAACTGCCCTGCCATCCACTAATAATTTAATTTTTTAAGCTGAACTGCACTAAAAATATTCCTAAAAATTCTCAGCAACAAGATTGAAATTTTTTAAGAAACCCACCTCCATGAGACTCAGACCTAATTCACCAATTTTCTAAGACTATTCACAACTCAATTAATAGTCGCCGTTGTACAATCTCTACTCAGTTAACCATGCTATAAAAGTATTCTTTCCCAGCTGCATTTCTGATCTCTGAACTAAAACAATAGCGATTGAAGCTCTTGAAAGAAAATGTTTTATGCAGATGGTTGCATGCAGAGAGGGAAGGAGACTAGCGCAGAAATGGATGCATAGCTGTTCAATTACATAAGACATTAGACAAAAGGCATATGCAGTAATTTGGATAAGGCTTCTGACAAAAGGAGGAGAACAGCTACAGCTACGGTAATAATGCATCGGCATGGATGCATATGGTAAGTTCTGTGTAGCTTCTATTCTGCATGCTGATGATTTACCAGTTGGCACCTCACCGCACAATCTGCTGTTTCACTGGTTTTTATTAGTTTTAATTAGCTTTAAATAGTTTTCAAAACTTTTCCCTGCAATCTTTATTGCCTGTAAAAAACAGTCTATTCTTAGTTTGCTTTGTTTTTTACATAAGGCTTTTTTTTGCTATAAATCTTTGTATTGTTCGCTCTTCTATTCAAGCAGCTGATTAGGTTTGAATAATCATACAAAGTTGTTTTCTGACTGTTGAGTGAATGTATGCGATTTTATTTATCACTCTGTTATTTGCTGCTGTTATGTGTTCTCTCGTGTTATAATTGTTCTTTTATTAGCTGGTTAAAGCGCAAGGGCTGCTTTCGAATCTTCAACTTCATTCTGCACTGGTTTCTCTCTCCGCCCAAGTCGAAACTATGCGTGAAGGGATGGAAACTGTGCACGAAGGAGTGGAAACTGTGCATCGAGAAGAACAAAATTTAATGCCCAAAATTGAGGAACAAGAAATTAAGAGATTACAGCAGGATGAGAGCCTCTCCGATCCTTCAGATATGCCGAGCGACTTCCTAGGTTTCGATGAACAGATAAAGGAATTGAAGAAATTTGTATTGGAGGACGAAGGTTACAGCCATGGGTGGTGCGGGAAAATCTACACTCGCAAAGGCTGTTTGTAATGACAATGAAATCAGAGGTAACAGCAGCTTGCACGCTCTCTTTGCAGTTTATACACTATTGCATTAATGTTCTGAATTCTGTATTACCTTCGATTCGTGCTAGTTTTGTACCGGATGTTCTATTAGATCTATAGTAAGTATCTCGTTTTCATTGGATTTGTGCTTAAAAAAAGAGCTGTCATCAACTTGATCCCCAAGCTGGCTGTTGACCTAGCACAAAATTGAATTTAAGCTCTTTCAGTTTTACCCTGTATTTGTAACTCCCAAAGAGGAAAATCAATCTTTCTAAGCTTCCCCATGATTTGCAGAGTACTTCAAAGAGAAAGTAATATACATCGTCGTTTCGGAAAGCCCAGATCTCCTAGGTATCCTGAAGAGCATGTGGAGAAAGATCGTTGGTGGTCCAGAACCTGATTTTACCAATGTTGAGGATGCACATAACAGATTGCAATCACAAATAAAGTCAATAAAAGAACCCATTCTGGTGGTATTGGATGACATTTGGTCGAAGGTACACCTGAAAATATTGCTCTTTGAAGATAAGCAATACAAGACTCTAGTAACCGCAAGAGATAAAGACGTCATCCCAAAAGGGCCCAAGACATGCGTTTATGAGCTACCGTTGTTACAACCGTAGTATGCTTTGTCACTTTTCTGTCAGTGTGCCTTTGGCAAACCTTCCATTCCGATTGATCGTGATGCAGAACTGGTAAAAAGGGTAGCCTCCTCCTCACATGTTCTTCGTTTGCTTGCTCTCTTCAAAGTTGTATTCGGCAGGTATGAATTATTCATTTACTTTTATTCGCGTGCAGGTCGAACGATAGTGTAATGGTCTGCCACTAGCTCTTAAAGTAATTGGTAGCTCTCTGTATGGCGAGACCGACTGTGTTTGGGAACGAACACAGGAAAGGCTTTCAGCAGGAGAACCTTTTAAGGATGATCACAAGAATTTCATTCTTAATAAATTGAAAACAAGCATCGAGGTGCTGGACGACATAGAAAAGCAGTGCTTCTTGGACCTGGGTGCATTCCCACGAAGTAAAACCATTCCTGCAAAGGCATTGCTAGACATTTGGGTTTATGTTCGTAGAATGAAATCGGATAAAGCCGATATACTTTTATGGAGGTTTGCAGTTAGCCATCTCTTGGATTTGAGGAAGAATCCAGGGTAAGGAGCATCGCTACTTATAGTAAACTGTTTTCTATCTTCATTATGTCTCTTTGTGCTTGATAGAAGGGGTTCTCAGACGAACTTTGAAATGAAATGTTTGGCTAAGCTCGAAGCTTCTTGAATAATTTATGTATAAATTTATTTTAAGATTTGGTGTAGAAATTGTCTCTCGTTTTTTTATTCAATTTTTAACAACTATCAATTTAATTGATTGAGCATCTTCCATCTAGCTTAGAAGTGTCAATTTCATAACTTTTCCAATTACCATGATGGTGAAAGCTCTATCCATCACTTATGCTTATACTTGAGGGTGGTAAGCTCCCAAAATGTTGGGGTCATCCCTAAGCTTAGACCTAAACCTCAAGGGTTCATTCATGATGACCCTACCTATGTATCCCCTTTGAGAGTTAGAGGCTTCGTTGTTCATACACCAATCATAGGGAGAGTTCCACCCCTCCTCTTGTATGAGATTTCATATTTCTTTTTAAATCAGGTCTGTTAATTAAGTTTATTATTTATAATTAAGCTTAAATATCCCAAATCTCTTATAGATTTATCTCATTGACATTGGGGCTAGGCTTATTATCAACTAGAAATTACCTTGATTCGCACAAATCCATTAGGTTAAATGAAGAGTTAGACTAGTTCCTTATAACCATAATCATATTCCAAGGGTATGAGATGTTAAAATTATTGATACCAATGTAAATGATAGTTATCTAATCATACTATGATGACACTAATAAGTCCTCAACTTTAGTTATAAATATATATTGAGCTCCATGAACATTGTTATCCATTTGTGACATAAATATAATTGAGGGTCAAGTATCACTTACCTTTGTCTAATTTCTAGCACACAATAGTAATCAAGGATATAATAGTCTTAAGAACATATGCCCAATTTCTCAAGCTTAGTTGACCAACATTATTATGTCTACTAATTTCCCAAGTTGCAAATTTTATTCTAGTCACATATACCCCAGCATGGGAGTATGTAACCATTTAGAATTTCCCACAAGGGATGAAATGCTACTTTTATTAATGCCAACGAATATGATAATTATTGTATCATCTTATGTTTCAGCTAATACTGAGATAGTTGCTAACATTGCTAGAATCAAATCCATCCTCAAAAATTATGCCTAACAACATATTCAAAATAAAATAAATCTAGTTATATCAAATCACAAGACATCAATCAAAATATCTTCACAGTTTAAAAATTATGCAAAGACAGGCAATGTGGCTCCAAGTTATATCCTACTCTAATATGATTCAACGATATCATGAATATTATCATCATATTATATCATGTCATCCTTTGAAATTGGATAAAAACATGTCAAGATATGAAACCATAGCATACAATGTTCTTTAATATATACAACTGCCAAACACCAGGGACTTGCTTTTAAAACTTCATTCACTAATCTTATACTAAGCTTTATTCATATAACAAGTTTAATCCATAATTAAAGAAAAAAAACCATTAAATAGAACAAATCCCATTTTAAACATAGACAACAAAATAGGTTCAATTATCAGATGCCTATGCCTACATATACATAGAACAATCATTATAGAGACAAGGACAAGAACTATGATACACACTATAATCAACAACTCCATATCAACTTTAACCTTCTGGTTTATTACTGCTACTACTCCTTGTATTTGTAATTTTTTTCTGCTGTGATTATCACAGTATACTGTAACAAGCTTCTCCATGTATTTGTAACTGTCTTCTGCTTTGACAGTATGCTATAGCGATGCATTTTCAGCTCTTAATTCAATTAAAAAAAAAACTTTTAACCTTCAACTAGAACTTAGACACAACAACATAAATTGTTTCATGGATATACTATATAGTACCCAACAAAGTTAGTCAAAACATTCAATGGAGTAACTTACTATTATATTAATATCTCAAAATTTGTAGCATAATACCATGCAAGATGTATTCAACTTGTTACCCAATAATACCCAATGACCTTACGGATTATAGCCATAAATATTTGAGGTTTACTTATAAACTAGTCTATAATCTTAACCTCAAGAACTTCAAATCTTATTGACCAAATATTAGCTACAAAGAAAATCAATCACAAATCGAAATCATTCGAGAGAGAGTCTTGAGAGTTTGTGCAGCATAAGTTTTTGTGAAAGCTATGGCGATAGGAAGTGGCCCTTCCAATTATAACACTGGACAGAAACCCCTTTCCAATTATGCTTTGATGGCATCCATACCCTCTTCCCAAGCTCCAAGTTGAGCGTCGGCAAATAGGATACTGTTTACATTTAATTAAAAGTTTTAAGAACTTTTCAACAAACTCGTTTTGAACATATCCTGCCATCAGGCAGCATTTCTTTGAGGTATTTTGTCAAACAACTCGGTGCCTTGTCTAAGCTTCCATAGTTTGCATACAAGTTGATCATATGTATAAGGCAGAGAGAAAGAGACTGTTGTTTTATTAGTTAAACTGTCATTTAATATTTTTCCTACTTCAATTTTTGGTTATCCCAGAGCCAACTTTGGAATGACAACTGCTATGTTTGTCGCAGTAAGGATAGCAAATGTGGTTTCCATGAATAATAGGGTATAAAAACCGTAACATCAGTCACAACAGCGGCGATTACCTGATTCTAATAGCTTAATTCATTGCTTCTTTTGGCTCTTTAAACCCTTCTGTTCCTGCTCCAAATACCCTTGCTCCTCTCGTACTCCTTTCTTACTGTGCTCCTTTTCCTTTTGCTCTCAAAATCCCCCAAACTTTATCACGAAATCCACCCCAGAAGGACGCAAAAATCTCCAGGTCACAATTTCTCACGCCCATCCACATTTTTTTCCCAAAACAGACCCAGTTCAAAGTCTACCCTGCGCGCCAGTTTTAGCTCACGACCTGCAATTTTCTCCCCCAAAAGAAGGGACGCTATGCCCTCTTCATGACACGGATGCCTTTCTCCTTTACCCGCACCCTTTCCTTGCATACCAAGGCCATGCCCATGAAATTCGGGCTATCTCCTTGGCTGTCCTTCTCCCTTTCTGGTCTTTGACCCCCGGGGGGATGTGACAATTGGGAGTTTAGTATTTTTGAATTGCACAGAAAGTCGGACTTCAACTTGAGTCGAACAACAGATCCTCATTTGGAGGAAAGCAAGTAGAATCCTTTCATACTTTCGCCTGATTTGTTATATTTTTAAACCTCGTTGGTAGCTGAAACATGTTGTGATAAATAAAATTTATCTAATCAATTTAATTTTCTCGTTTTTGATATCATAATTTCTTAATAACACGTTTCCCTAACATGTCATGCCAGGTATACAGATGAGTGCATGGATGAATATTCCTTCCGCCAACATGATGTAATGAGAGATTTGGCCCCGTATTTGGCGAAACAGGAAAATAGTACTCAGTGTAGGAGGCTATTTATGCCTAGAATGGAAAATTGCTTTCCCTCGGAGTGGGAAAGAGATAATCTAAAGCCCAGATTGTTTCCATTCACACGGGTAACTGCTACAGCTGTTGTTTTAGATTGTAATTCAAGTTTGCCTGTGATTTTGCTTCCTACACCAAAATACTGAAAATTTACCACAAATATATTTACTTTTAAAAAAATGAATCATAGCATAGCTTTGACTTCCATATTTGTCTGGAATATTTAGGGGCAATGAAGGACACAGACTGGCCCAAAATGGAGTTCCCTGAGGCGGAAGCTGTGGTTTTATATTTCACTGCAAGCGAATATTGCATTCCAACGTTTTTGCACACAATGAAAAATCTCAAGGTTCTGATAATCCATAATAATGACGGAGCAAGACGAAGCAAGCTCAGTGGAGTGGCTGGTTTTCAAGAACTTTCTCAACTTAAAGCTCCGCATCTTGCAAAGCTGATAGTTCCTGAGGAATGCACGGTCTTGAAGAGGTTGGAGAAAATATACATGAGACTATGTGAGGGCCTTGGTAGGGATAAAATGTTCAACTTTCCTGGGCTTTTGGAATTTAATGTGGACCACTGCATTGATCTTGAGGAGTTGCCAGCAGGACTCTGTTCTTCAATTTTCATGAAAATATTGACAGTTACTCATTGCCATTGCCTTGCAAAGCTACCTGAAGAGCTGGGCAAGCTTGAATCACTTAAGGAAATAAGATTGTGTGAATCTTCCGGCTTGAAAACACTGCCTTCCTCCATTTGCAGTCTTAAAAAGCTAAAACTCCTTGACATCTCATCGTGCATACATTTGAAGGTGAACGAAACTCTTGGAACATTAGCTACACTGCCATCCCTTAAACGGGTGATTTGTGATAAGAAGTATGAGTGGGTGTTCAAAAGGAGCTCCCGGACTGACCTTAAAGTTCAACCTGCTGGGGAGAAACTCGATTTTGATTGGATTTATTGGTAAGCGAGGAAATGAGAGTTTTGATACGCACGCCATACAATATGCTGTGTTGGAGGCTCTTAGCTGTGTACGCTTTCTTATGAAATTAAGTTGTGATAGAAACATCATACAATATTGATATTTTTTTTGTATATAACATATGTTATTGATCATTATGAATGGTATTAAATGTAAGATTAGTATGACACGGTCTTTGAAACATAAGGATGCAAGCTATAAATTGTAAGCATTGTGTTATTTAATGTTTTTTCATATAGAGTTATAATGATTATGTATAATGTATATAATTTTGTGTTTAAGTTGTAATGAATTACTATTTTACAATTTATGAGGTATAAAATTATTGGAGACACTTTGAAGAACAAGAGTTGTAAGGCAGCTTAATCCTTGTTTAAAATTGCAAGGTTAATTAGTTAAGACAAGAATAAGATAGATTACATTTGGAAAAAGAGTATATTAATTGCTAGTGTAGGTTAGGGAGGCTTTCTAGACCTAAAAATATTGTTGTTGATGAGTATACAAGTCTTATTCAATATTATGTACTTTGGCATTTCATCTAGTTTCATTAAAGCTTACTCTTTATGTCTTTGTTTTTATTTCCTTCAAAGCAACTCATCCCATGGTATATAGTCCATGCCATGTGAGCTAAATATTGTTAGTATAAAATTATAATTGTAAAAAGTTATTAAATCATAATAATTTATTGGTGATAGAAACCATCATGTTAGTGAATAAAGAAGTTGGCCTATGGCTAGTGAATTTCCTAGCGAAAGAGTAATTAAATAACTAGATCACATATAAGAATTATTTGTCTCTATTTTAATTTCAATTTTTAACCTAGATAAATTAAGTCAAGGTTCTTGATTTCAGAGTTTATAAAGACCTAACTCCTTCCAAGTCTACTTGCCAACTATTTTGGATAAGGTTAGGTTGTTGCATTATAGATTCCTTTTGTTGGCTTCTATAGTCATTGTCGTGCTCAAAATTTGGTGGTGATTGAAGTTGGTATCTAACATCTAGTGGTCAATGCATTTTCCTTGACAGTTTTAGATGGCTTGAATTTTATAATATGGAAGTAGTTACTATTGATATGATATCCGTTATAATTTTTTGACTTGACAATGTTCAATATAATGCACAAACCCAAGAATCATCACATAATTGAGTCCACTTTAAAGATCCATGCATACTAAGAAAATATCCCATACATAATTTTAAAAAGATCATTACAAAGATTTTACAATTATTTTACATTCACTATGATGACAACTAATTAAAGATACACCAAGCCAACAAATGTGACCTTAAATATCTAGTAGAAAATTCCCTAAAGAATTTTAGTTACAAGAGGAGACACATAGATCATGAGATTGTTGGACTACACCTATAGATTTACACAAAATGAATACATAGACCTAGGACTTAAAGTATACAACATTTTATTCCCTAGATTACACTCAAAACACCCCTATACAAAAATGGCAAAAGATATGTTCTCATATGAAAAACATGTACTTATAATAATTTAATGTTGCCCTAGATTCTTAAGATCATGATGCTTGTCACAAATCCAAGCATAGTGAGACATCTTTATTCAAGCATAAATCACTTTAGAACTTGCGTAGTCAATTAAATTTGATCTTATTTATAAACATGTAAATCCTCATTGGATTTGAACTCGATTTGAACTCACTACAAGGGTGAGTGCAGGATCATGGTGGGCTAAATATCAATTGCCAAATATTGGATATCGCATGTAGCAGGGTTAACTTAATATCAGTTCATATCTTTATAATAGTGGTGAAATTTCTTATCAATCCTTACGACCTATGTCTTGTGGATTTACTAGTTCATGTCTCTTGCAATAATGGTATAATTGTTTATGAAGTGTTCACGACCTGTATATTGTTGAATTATCAGTGCTTATGAATTATCACGGTTTGTGTGTTGCCGATTTGGCAATGTATAAAAATACAAGAAGGGTATCGTATTTATTATCTCACGACATATGTATTGTCGATTCACTAGTACTTACCATTATGATAAGGGTATCAAAGTTCAATATGCTCTATGGCCTATGTATTATTGAAGGGTCATTCTAACCCTTGACGACTATTAGTCTTATCGACCATCTATAATGACACAAAATTGTCATAGTATCGGTCAATCATTATAAATTGATTTTATATTTAGGAATCAATAGGGTTTTGTGAAACATGTAATAGAAGTTTACTCAATGTTTTGTGTTTCAAAATTTTATGTTATCTATTATTTCAATTTGGTAGAATGTTGAGTTTGAAGTTGTCATAAAATTGATCAAATTTTTTAATAATAGGTTCAAATCTAATTAGTCAAAAGTTTTAACTTTGTTAATGTCTCCACCAAGGAGAGAACTGTCATTTTGTTGAGTACGAGAACTAGTCTTTTTTATGTACTTTGCCTTCAGTTATGTCAATAGTTAGGACATGGATGAGATTGAGAAAAGACAATTTCTAATATTGTGTTGGATATGATAGTGCTCAAGTTATATATGTGACTTGGTCTTATTGAGTGTTGAATATGTTTTGTGTAATATCATGAAATTATGTTTTTTGTTGAGTAAAAGAGAATGGATTTCAAAATATAGAAAATATTGTGTAATAATTTGTGTTGTTAGCAACATCAAATCTGTGAATAAATCAGTAAAATTGAAAAGAATGCTTTGTTTTGTTGCTTTGTGTAATTCCCAGTCTGACCCAAATAAAAAAAAAAAACTAGTTACAAATATGATATTCTTAGTGAATGAATTAGACAATATTGAATGTTTCTATGATTAGTAGAATGAATATGTTGTCTTCCAATTAATTTTGTATAAAATCACAATTAGCATGTAATTGCCTAGATACCTATGCATGCAAAATGTATACTTATGTATAGGTGCAAATACTTAAGATGTTTAGTTGTTTAACTAATATAATCAAATAATGTTTTCCATAGATTCTTATACATAGATATACATACATATTCATGTACAAACACACACACACATACATTGTTGTGTGTGTATGTATGTGCATTTGAATGTATACAAAGTATTATGCTTAGGAAAAATCTTATTTATATAGAGAGGATAAAAATACCTTGTTAAATTGAATAAGCCAGTCTAACTTTTTCTTTGAGTAATGTAAAGTGAATCATATATTGTTAATAACTAGTTTGATATAGAGGTGTATGAACATACAACACATGTATTAGTTATTGAAACATGTTTGTTTATTATTATAAATCTTTGGCCAAAGTAATGCAAATTTATTTCTTGCATTGTTGATTCACTATGTTTAAAGCTATAAATTAATTAGATATATCATACTTAGCTAGAGGACATCTAGAGTTGAATGATAAATTATTTTTATTAGTACACAACACCAATTCTCAAGTGGCATGGTGATCTCAGAGTTTCCTCAAATCTACTAATCTTGTGAAGGTTAGGGCCACTTCTTGTCAAAAGGTGTATGGGGGACCATTGGTCTGTGGTTGGAGGAAAAACACTCGGGTGATGCTCTTCCTCTTGCAGTTGAGAGGTTGAAGACTTGGTTTATTAGAGATAATATCATTGTATTCATATGGCTTTGTAATATAGCTAATTGTACATCACATCACCAGTATGACATTTGAAGATTGATTTTAATGTATCTTTCCAAAAAGATGTAGTTCATGATGAAAATTATGTTCTCTTGACATAATGAAATATATATTATGTTTCATATTGATAGTTGCTAATCTTAATGTTAAGAAGAATTATGTATAGTGTTGATTAATGGGTAGAGTAGTATATTGCACGGATTATACTTTCTTTTATGTTAGTGTACATTTCAAATACTACTGAATTAGTAATTATGGTATTTCTATTAACAGGCTACTTGGGTTTGTTAGAATATCAATGAGTTTGGTAGTGACATGATCAATTTATGTGAAGAAGTGTTCAACGCTATTTGCTTCTTGCAATGACATTTGTTGGTTTTTTTTTTTGCTCCCTAAAGTTATTTCTCTTGCACTATGCATTTAAGATCTTGACGTGTCTTGATTGGAAGATGTTTAGTTGAAATTTATTGAGTTTGATGAAATTTTGTAAAAAATGTGTACTTTTTTGGGGTTGTTTTACCCAATGTTTGTGTTTGTAATTTTTTTAAAATATATTTTAATATATAAGTGGAATCTTAACTTTTTATTAATAAAAAACACTTATCTTTTAGAAAAATCTATGTAAGAAACACCATGAGATTATGATATGAAATATTATACTTATATATATTTCTTTTAATTAATTAAGAGTTATTTTAAAGTATATTTAAAAGATGATTATATATAGAGATGATTTGTATGTATAAAGGTTTATATATGTAGGGGATTTGTACATTTATAAAGGTTTATATATTCTATACACTTATAGAGAATTATTTTGTTGTTTTTTGAACACTATTTAGGTGTTATCATGTTTGTATGAATGCATGCCACAATAAAATTAGGAATAAGCCCAATCAATGAAGAAGGTGACAAACTAGGACCATGTGCAAATGATTGAAAAACAAGAAACAAAGATGAAGATGGTGTGACAATTATAATAAGGTTGTCATCCAAGAGATTGATGTCCTCAAGTATGTCTATCGAATTTATAAGATGGGACTCAAAAAATAAATTTGTAATTCTTGTTTAGTATTCTTCCCAATGTACCAAATTTGAAGACTCTAATGTACTTACTATAATGAATGACATAACAAGAAAGAGTTGATTTAATTGTATGTCTTCCAACTAAATTGGTCATCCCATTATAATGTGTCCACACATGATGTCTAAATATGATACTTGCATCTATGCATTTTCCAATATTGGAATGCAAGAATCCTCAGTCTTAGGAAAATAACATAGATAAAAAAGATGAATCTTTTGAATCGAGATTAGGAGTTATAGAAGCCAAATATTAACGAATTTATTTGTAAAAGGAGAGAGCATTAGGGGAACCGTTAATGTCATCACAACTATCACAAATTAGTAAATAACCAAGTTGCTCTTCTATATGATCAGGTGGCTTTATCTTGTGGAAGGTAAGGGCCAAGGAGCCATTAAATACTTATCACTAAACAAGAAAAAATGGAACATGATAAACAATTTGAAAGATACATTTTTAAATAAAAAGTTTAGAGTTTTTTTAATTAAGTGTGTAGATTTAATTTTTTTAATCTAAATTTTAAGGGTTATGAAAATCTTAGATTTATAATAAAAAATTGTTATACAACTAATATACTCATCTCTAGAAAAAGTTATGTAAAAGATACCATGAAATTTAATAATATGAAATTTATTATAATAAAATAAATTTATTTTAATTAATCAAGAGTCATTTTAAATTAAAATTTTAAAAATGATTATATATAGAAGTTTCTATATATTTATAGAGGATTATGTTAGTGTTGTTTTTGAACTCTACTAAGGTGTTGAAATGTTTGTATGAAAATATGTTGCAATTAAATTGGGTATATGTTGGGATAATGTGTCTCAACCTTGCAATTACATAAAGTACTGTTGATACGTCAGCGACCAAGGAGGGGGGGTTTCCCCTCGCTAGGGGTCTGGGGGGTAGCACCCCCAAAAGGAAATTTTTATATTTCATTAATGTAAATCTGGACTATTCATCATTAAGTATTAGATCTGACGGTCAAAATTCTATTAGCTTGACTTGCCCTAGAAGACAACTCTATTTTATGAGGGCATTGTATTACAGCTATGTATTGTGATGTATTCTGAGAGTTTGATAGTGGTCATGTTGCCTCTAGATCTTTGGTTGGTGATACTCTTGTGAGAAGCTTTCTTTGCAAGTATATTGTAATCTTTGTGATTTTTGAATAATATATTGGGCAGATTTTGGAGTGTGGGGTTTGTCTCCCGAAATATTTTTCCCCACGTAAATCGTGTTGTGGTATGCATGATATTTATGTTTATTTCTATTTAAGTTTTTGTAACTCTTAAAGATCTGTAAAATTTTTACATTATTCTTTGCTCATAATTGGTGTAGGAAGTTGTTCCTATAATGCCCCGCTAGGAAACCCCAAAGGACAATACATCTAAATATCAATTATGACACATTTTTAAAAAAAGAAAAGAAAAGTGAATCAACACATAAAGATCATACTAACAACTAACATAGAATTTAAAGTAAACACCCACACACACACACACACACACACATATGCTCTAACTATGTCCTTTAGGGTATCATGACTGCATTATGCATAAACATTCCTAACATGTTCTAATCCAACATCCAAGATTAACCAACCCACACAAGTTAATTATAAATCCATTGCATTAAGTAAATGAACATCAAACTTCCATAAATCATAATGAATAAATAAGGTCATCAATGATCAATGTTAAACCTAAGGAGTACATACATCAATTATAATTCATAAAGGTACATCATTTCATGATTACATAATTACATCAATACTTCCCAACAAACAATGGGAAGGATACATCAGATGCATGATAAGATACCACTAAAATGATTACGTTACATAACATCAATTCTCTTTCAATTCTGGCACAAGATCTGGAATCTCTGCATAAGGTACCACATCTATGCTCACGAACATCAACTGGGAACCCAATGGAGTGCATAAAATATTCCACCCGGCCATGTGGAACCCTAAGGTCCACCCCTCATGTTAGGAGATGACAATAAGGACCCACTACACAAATAAACAAGTAGACAAGGGCTAACATGACTCCAACATACAAGGTGCAACAAGACAAAACATAAAGAGACAACCACTTCTAGAGGTATATAAACAACAAGAGTAACCACAAACAAGGGAATCCTAAGACGCTGTAGGGAAGAGTGTCATCACATGGTCTTGGCATAGGTATCCTAACAGTCTCTCACTAGACACTGGCCCCTATCTATGGTTATACTGACAGTCTCTCACTAGATGCCGACCCCATAGGGTGACACATGTGAAACCAACCTTCCTTTCATGAGGACAAGGAAGTTGGTCTTTCCAACCAGACCTTCCCAACCCATCTTTAGCCTAAATAAGAACTATAAGCATGGGTGAGGCATCCACTTATCTTGATTAATGTGAACCTACCCAACCCACTAATTCATTAATTAGATTATCACTTGATTATGAAACCCTCACATGGGTTATCCTATATGCCCTTTTGTGCGTCAACCACCATTGAGAGCCACTCTCCCTACCAACATCTAGAAGACCCACATAACCTCTAGGGTAAAGCCACTTGCACAAGGTATAAAAAAATCACAAGATCAAAACATAAGCGAGGCATGAACCATCTCGTACAAAGTTCACATCATAGAAGCAACATAATAGTGCAAGGCTAATACCCACATAAGTACAATACATGAAGGTAAAATCAACGATTTCACAAGAACCAAACATGAAAACCAACATGTAACAAATTTCCCTTAGCCTCTGGAAGCAACCTTGACAACTTTCAAAGACTCCAAAATCACTAACATACCCATCTATATTTTACTTACTCACAATAATACAATAACTTTGATAACAACATATAATAACAAATCATTGTTTTCGTGAATGCCAAAGAAACATTACTTTAAAGGATCCCCATATTTATTTATTCTAATTATTTCTTTCATTACTAAGATATAAATGAATCAATTCTTTTCTTCCTATTTAATTCCCAATTCAACTATCATACGTAATTTAAACATATACATATATAAATGTATGTATATAATTATACATTTAGAAGGAAACTTATATTTATAATAGAATTAATTAAACAAACTGTGATTTTGCATATAGCAAACATTCACATTCAATATACATCATATATATGCATATATATAAATATATTTAAATATATATATATATATAAATCTGTGCATATATATATTTATATATATACTTCTATATATATATATCTTTTACTGAAAAACCAAATTACAAACTACTTTTTACAGCAAACAAGTCAGATTTGTATAAAGAAAATAATCATTTAAATATCCAGTCTCTCACACACGCACACACACACATATATATATATTCATAAAATCGATTATAAACAAGCAAACTACAGGAATCACGCCTCATAAGGATGGCACATCTGCTGTGTTGAAAAGCAACAAAAAAACATTGTCCATAATCTACATTTTACAGTGGCTGCCATGCATTTTAAAGAATTGGCGAATGGTCTAAGGGATTCGCTTTTTTATTACTTGGCTTTAAACTTAGCATTAACGGAGGCATTTAAAAGAAATAGAATTGTAGCTAAAGAGAATCGAATATGCAACATGAATATATCGAATTTCCAGGCAGACATTATGTATGCAACGAAAAAATTAAAAGGCATAAGCAAATCGAATATCAAGCATAAAGTTCGCACCACACAATCCATTGAATGGCAGCCAGGCTTTTAGAGAGAAAATAGGTGATGCTATAAGAAACAATCAGAAACACAAATCTGCTCATACAAGCGACGACTACCTACAGAGCATTCTCTACTCCGAATATCAATAACAAACTTGGCACTAAAAGAACTTCTAAAAGGAATAAAATCGCAGCTTCAAAAGGTAATTCACCTTGAGAAAAGCTATATATATTTAAAAAAAAAGGTTGAATACACAGTTTAGAATGGAGATAGCGATATAAGCATTTAACCTATTGCAGCCACATTAAATACGGGGCGTCGAAAGTAGCAAGGAATTCGTTCCTTTAAACACAACCAACCTAACTATTTTGAAAATTGGAAAATAAGGCAATTGTGGCGCATAAAGGTAACTCGCCATAATGAGATGCAAAAAGTAGATCGAGTTCCAAGTAAGCAAAATCGGCTCTAAAAAATAAAATAGTTGATTACCACAATCTCAAGCATATCGAATAGCAAACAATCATTTTCAGAAGACAAGAGAGAGATCATTTGCAAATAATGGATAAATGAAATAAGAGTAAAGACGATGCCAACCTGAGATCCAACGCTTCAGAGACAGAGAGAGAGTACGGAGAATATCTTTATTGCAACGATGTTCAATCTTTCTTCCAAATCCGTAACAACCTTGAGAAACTTTTCCACTTCGAAAACAATTTTTAATCGAAAATATGTGTTTTGATAAATATTCTTATAGACAGAAATTTCCGTTCGAAAACAAAAATCAAAGATGAAAAACTTGTACAAAAATGATTACTATTAAAACAAAGAAAGTGATTCGATTTTCCAAAACAAAAATCAAGCAATAATCACTTAATAAGACAAGTTTCTATTTCACAACCAATTCGGAGCTATGCATGGGCTTGATCTCACTTTTTCCATCTTTTAATTTGCTTTAACAACTTGTTCAAAATTTTCTTTTAGTTTATTTATTTAAAATTCTATTATTTTCACATTTGAATAATTAAATTCCAATGATAATAAAATTAACAATTATCATTAAATTTAATTATAATAATACTTTATACAAAATAATTTAATTTAATTAATCATCAATAAACCATATACTATCTATTTTCGACATTGATTTATTTAATTATTTATTTTAAATTCCAAATTAATTTAAACAACCTTATAACCAATTTAATTTAATTTAATCGATTAAACAAGGCAACACAATAATAATTTCACCTCAAGATTACAGTTAATAAAATATTTAAACTCAATCAATAATTTAAACAACATAATTAACAAACAACTACGTAACATCACAAATCATCCAAACAACGATAAACACAAAACAAAACAACTGACCAAGAGTGCAAACCAAACTTATGAGGTAACAAAACAGGTACTCATCCTCGCCGAGGATGATGGCAAGGGTAGGGGACCTTTTGTTATCTTCTTTTTCAACATCATTTCCATTAGGTTTTAAGGTACGCTTAGACCTGATAATTTAGGTGGAGTCGATGCTTGGTACCTATAACCTGCATTAGACAAACTGTCAAACACCACACACACACACACACACATATATATCAAACACAATGTGAGAGGAAATCATAGTGTAGCAGGGCACTCATGAATGAGTAATGCTACATTGTCCCTCCCACCAAGACACTTCAAACAATAACCCACATCAATGAATAACAAAAATTGCATCGTAAACACCGTAGATCAATCATGAATTAATTTCACAATAAAAATAATCATATAACCACATGATACTCATAACTAAATTAATCCGAACACACAAATACATCCATATAGCCATCATAACATATGCATAAGTCAATAATATCATGAACATAAAAGTACGATCATTTGTCATCCAAAACAGTAAAACCAGTATCAACAAGGTATCATAGTGTATATCCTAACATATAACAAGTCTCAGCCTAATGGCAACATGAGAGGCACTACAGCTCCACTACCTTAGCTTCCTTATAGTATAAGCCCACTCAATGAAGGTGACAAATTAGGACCATATGCAAATGAATGAAGAACATGATCCAAAGATGAAGATGGTGTGACAATTATAATAGGGTTGTCATCAAAGAGGAGATGGATGTTCTCAAGTGTATATGCCAAATCTATAAGATGTGAGTCACAATACAAACTTGCAATAATTATCAAGTATTCATCTCAATGTAACAAATTTGAAAGACTGTGATGTAATTATTGCAAATAATGGATCGAAGCAAGAAGAGATGGAGATGTATCTCAATGTATGTGATCTAGCTAAACTAGCCATCCCATGATAATGTATTCACACAAGATGTCTAAATATGAAAACTTGGAGATATATTTGTTAATGTTGGAATTAAATAATCCCCAGCCTTAGGATAATAACAAATAAAAAAGACAAAGCTTTTGAATCTAGATTAAGAGTAATAAAAGCCAAATAAATAATGAATATATTTGTTGGAGGAGGAGGGGCATCAGGAAAATCCTTAATGTCATCACAACTATCAAAACTTGCTAAATGATCAAGCTCTTATTTTATATCATCATCACATGGTAGGGTATCACAATCATTAAGGGGTAGAAGTTAGTCCATAACAGTAATCATCTGGGAATGGAGAGATATGTCAGTTTTTAAAGATCTCCTAGATTTTGGTCCAAAGAGTGCATGGACACTCAATATGCGATATTGAACACAGTGTAAAAATTAACATTGCTACAAAAACAATCAAAAAGATATGATTTCTATTGATATCCCATGCTTGCTTTCAATTAGGTGTACTTGGTTCAAGGACAAGTCCATAGAGATGTGGCAAGAGATGAAGCTACTTTAGATGTTTCATGATGTTGTTTTGCCAAGATTTATAGTTCCCTTTATTTATGATGACTAAAAAATAATGAGTTGAAAAATTCATGGTTCTACAATGATAGATTCTTCATATACAACTTAGATATCAAAACATGTAACCCTCACAATATAAAAATGGTTCAATATTTTGCAAGATATTCAAAGTACAAGCTAAAACATAAAAAATGACTTCAAATTGAAACAAGTACTTGGGAAAAATAAAAAAACTAGATGGATGGTTGTGTAGTGCTTAGAACTAGTTTTTCGGTGCCTATTTGTTTGTAAAAATATGATACCTTATACCCAAGTTATGGGATTTTTTCATAAAATCATTCCTTTAAGACTTAAAAAAAAGGGTGCATGTAGTTTGGGTGTTAGTCATCCACATGACCAGATGCTTAGAATTGAAGTTGGTATGGTGAAGATGTCATCTTTTCCACTTTTATTTTTAAATTACATTTTTACAAATTTTGTACCAAGATGATGTAGGCTTGCAACTAATATAATCATGAATAGTGCACAAGACAGTTGAAGGTAGAATCTACAAAACAATAACAATGAATAATATGACAACAATATAGACTACATAATTTTACGACTTAGTATAGTTGGATGAGTTCTTTTGGAAACACTATTTAGTAAAAATAATCATTTTTTTTTTAATTCTAAAATTTATCATGTCTTATATAGATTTATAAGTTTTTAAACATTTTGAGCTCAATCGCGAGTTTTGTTTGACACCAAAATGTATTGTATCAAAGTTCTTAGCCAAAAGTCTCTAAAAAGAAACAAATTGTAAATCTAAAACTTTAATGCGATGTAGAAGTTGTTGATCAACTCCATAGTAGCCTAATGATTAATTACAACCAAAAAAACCTCCCACATGAGAGAATCGTTACAAATGATATGAAGTGAGAATTTATTAGATGCAAAATGAAATCGATACAATATAATGATGAAGCCTTTGTTATAAAGATAAAGATGAAACTCTAGGATTGACTTAGATCATGACAAGTCTCTTAATCCTATAATATGAGACACAAAATGTAAATGACCTAAACAAATTGAAGTATGTAAATGTGAATAGAATTTCATAAAAAACTAATTAGATAATATATTATGTTCATACTGGAATAGATTATATATATATATTGATTAAAAACATCTTTTAATCTCATTAACTATTTTATCATATACTTTATCTACTTTTCATGTAAATTTCTCTCTCTATATATAGATAAATATTTGGGAAAAATGCCACCAGTGAGGGTGGCGCTCTTTCATTACTTGAAAAACTGAGAGTACGTAGATTTCATAGAAACTGCTATTAAAAGGCTACATCTATTACAAACTACTATATCATAGAAACTACTGTTACATATTACTCAAGCAAAATCCTCCATCAGAGCTATCACACCCGTACCAAGCTTTGCCATTCTCCTGATCTGGAACTCCTCCAGTGCGCCCTTGTTGTCAATTACATAGTTGAGGAATAACTGCAGATCCTTTGCTTCAATGACTTCTTTAAATTTATCAACAACATCTGCCACCTCCTTATTGCTATGGACCTATTTAGCTTAAAAAATGTCACAAACAAACCCCATTTTTGGCCACTTTTCAATAGCTTTAACAGTCTTGAGGGCAACATCACATGGATATCCATCACGCGACGAGCAACAGATTTAGCCACGCTCTTCCTTTGGACTGAACGAAGCACGTTCGTGATTACATAACCGAACATGAAGCCATCATGGATATGCTCACCTCTAAGCCTGTGTTCCCCTACCACTTGTTTCACTGCTTTGATAACCTCCTCGGACTTCGTCTTGAACAGTCTTCCAATCTTCACCTCCAAAGTTTCCAGGGCAGCCTCCACCATCTGCCCACGACCGGTTGAGCTCCTGTAGCATTTGCACAGGGGTAAATCTATATATTTCTATATAAGATTATATATATGTAAATATTTGTATATATAAACTTCTATATAAGAAAGGATTTGTATATATAATATATTAATATGAGATATTATATAATATAAGTTTATTTTAATTATTTAAGATTTATTTTAAAATGTAGAGCATCCCTTAATCTTGTCTATAATTTTTTCATATAAATTATTTAACCTTTGTATTATTATTTATATACAAACAATAGTAATTTTTTAAAATTTATATATCATATACATTGTTAAATTTATTTCTATTTAGCATGTTTTTATTTTTGTATGCAATTTTTAATTTTATTTAAGATTCATTTCATTATTACATGATATCACTAATATATTTATATCTATATCTACATATCTATAGATTAATATTATATGTATTATTGATGGTCCAAATAACATAATATAAAATAGGTAAAATAAATTATCTTGTAAACATGAAATTACTATATCTTGCAGAAAGACATTGTTATCCACATAGATAATACGCCTCTTAAATTTATATAAATATAGGAAATTTTGTAGAATGATCAACATCAAATTTGGTCTATTTACCTCAAATATTTTTATCTCAACATTCATCATAAGAAGGAAGAAAAAATAAAGTTGCATACTAATCGGGTTGGCTTTGAATGAATAACCTTGACAACTATGTTGGACTCTTGTGAATAGTACACAAAAGATTAGCCTCAATTGTATTTAATATTAATCACATTTGTTGATATTTGTCCACCAAAGACTCAAATGATAGATAAGCCCTTTATTACTGTATGTAAGAAAAATTCCTTTATCACATAATTCACATATATGTCCCTATATACACCCTCAACCTTATACCTTCCACTATAAACCCTATAGCCTCAACCATAAACTTCATACCCTAAACCCTCAACCCTCAACCCTATACCTTATACTCTAACCCATAAACCCTATACCCTTGACACTAGACCCAATACCCTCAACCCTAAACCATATACCTTATACGGTCCTCAACCCTAAATCCTACGCTCTCAATCCTATACCTTATACCCTTCGTTGTAAACCCTATACCCTCGACCATACACCCAATACCATAAACCATATACCCTATATAGTCAACCCTAAATCCTAAAGCCTAAACACTATCCCTCAACCCTAGGCCCTAAAGCCTATACACTAAACCCTCAACCCTAAACTCCCTAAACCTTAAACCTTATACCCTCAACCCTTAACTTTATATCCTCAACCCTAAACTCTATGCTCTCAACCTTAAACCTTATATCCTCAATCTTGAAATCTATACCCTCAATTGAAAAAGAAAGAGGAAATGATCTAGAGAGGGGAGAGAGAGAGAGAGGAGATGGGGACAAAAGAACAAAGAGAGGGATAAGCAAGGAGGGATAGGTAGAGAGGGAGAGACCTAAAAATGGGAGAGAGATAATAAAGGTATGAAGAGAGGGAAGGATCGATAGAGAGTGGGAGGGAGAGAATAGAGAAATGGGGAGAGGGAAGGATTGATAGAGAGTGGGAGAGAGAGAATGAATGCAAGGGAGATACATATTCAAAGAAAAAATAATGCGAGCACGTTATAGCATGCTCACATTATGTTTTGCTTTGGAAATTTCTAAGACTTTGGCTTGGATTTTCCTTGGGCTTCCAACCCAAAGGTTTGGAGTGAATTTTCAACATCCAAAGACGTGTTTTTGCAAATAGTAAAAAAATGGCATAATCTCGAGTGTGCTCCTATCATCTTTGCATATGTTTCAATGTCAAGTCAAAAAATGCTACGATAATGTTAATCTCTCTCTTAGCTATCTAACCATGTAATTTTTGTTATGTTTTGAGTAGGTTAAGGTTTTCATCTTTATTTCTTTTGTCAGTGTATTCATTTTTTGTCAAAAAACCAAATTTTGTGGTATTTAAATTTAATATATTTTTTAGCTGAGTTCATTGAAATTTTAAATAAATTACATTTTTAGAAACTAAACTCCATTCTACACAAATTAAAAAAATAATTTTTGATAAGTTTTCAAACAAATTAGGGGAGAGCACAATCAATTTTTTGTTTCTTAGGACGTGCCCACTTTGAAAATTACTAAAAAATTATATATTCATAAAAAAAATAGAAAAAAATTGAGCATAAACTAAATGGTGTTAGCTAATTTAAGTCATTGAAACTATTTTTTAAATACTAAAAAAAGTTAACATTTTAGTGGGCCACACCAAACACTGTTATGTTTTTTGAAAAAAATAGGACCACATTGTGTGGCGCCCTTTTGAACCCCTTAATTTCTACCATTTTAAAAAAGTAGTAGTTTATAAAGTAGATTTAGAGCACTACAACTCTTGTTTTCTTTGTATATTCAAATTTTGAGTGTAACTATCTTCAATTTCTCATCCAAGGTCAATATTTCTTTATTTTTTTTAAAAGGTGGCCACTTAAGACCCCTTTTGGTCCCCCATCTTTGCACACTTACACAAAAGTCATACTAAATATAAATTCAAATTTACACTTGTTGGAAAGCTTATTTTGAATGCTATGATTCTACAACTTATCTTGTCATATTCATTTGTTAGTCCACCCCAAGGTTGGAAATATAAAATTTTTGAGGAAAATTTGAGGCCTAAGGTGGAAAGGTCACTTTTAATGTTTTCATTCAAAGGTATTCAAGGACCTTCAATTGAAGGTATGTCATTTCCATGAATTTAAAAAGAAAATTTTGGAACAAAGGTAATTTCCATAAATGGAAAAAAATGTCATTTTTTCCATTTATAGAAATTACCTTTCATTTGAAGGATTTTTTTTTCACATTTTACACCTTCGACTGAAGATACCTTCATTCAAATAAATACCTTTGATTGAAGGTGTTCTTACTTTTCACCTCCATTCGAATTGAAAAATCTCATGTCCCACACTTGGGACTCATTATTGTGGGTTTACCCCAATAACAATCTTGTTACAATTAATATTGGAAGGTATTGTAGTTGATCTTAGAAATAATACATTATGAAAATCCATTAATTCCCACACATACACAAAATATATTAAGATAAATTTTAACCCAACATCTACCTTAGAATTGTTAACATAAGCCCTCAAAGTTGCTTCACTAAATTATACTTTATTTTTTTTAGAAAATTCCATTGTCCCCACCACAATGTCAATCAAAATAGCTAGTTAAAAAGAGCATTAACTATTGAGAGGATATCAAGGATGTCTCTAAAAAGAGATAATTATAATTTGAAGATTTTGTTTCCAAAGTAGAGTCAACTTGTGTTATATGGAGAAAGAGTAAGATTAATGCACAAATGAATTGAAAGTGACCCTTCCTCCATATTTAAGATTGCAAGTTAGGTTTTGCCCTAATTTTAACCATAAAGTAGGGTTTTCATCATTTTCAATCTTTCAAATCGGAAGCTTATTTTTATCATTTTTTGCATTTTTGGGATGTTTTCCACATCCGAAGCTTTTTTGAACCCTTGGGTAGCCTTTAACCTTTGTCAATCAACCCAAACTACAAAATTTCGCTCGACTCAAGGGTGTAGGGAACCAACTTATTCCTTCTATTGGGTCAAGAAGTAAGCACCCAAAATTAGATTTTTTTATTTTCAATGGATTAGAGTAGGAATTTTGAAAGCTTTCATAGTTTAGTATGCTTGGTTTAATTTATACTTGATTGATCCTATTGAGATTGACGTTAGTGGCTTTGTTATACTTCGATTCTCCATGGATCAAGCGTAATCGACCCGTACAAATCCGTCAGTCACACCTATAAATGTTCATCTACATGTTAAAAATTAATAATTAATGTTCCTACTCAAACCTATTAGGTCTGATGAGATATTTTGTTCCTTCAAACGTGCAATTTTTCTTGAAGCCCCCAAGTTGTTGGTCAAGGTGGGAGGTTATCATTCTTATATTTTATTTTTCTCTTAAAATCCTAGCGTCTATTGGTTTAATCAAAAAACAGAGTGGGATCATCATTAATTGAAGATTTTGACTTTGTATTTATGGTTGTGCTCAGTATAGGGATCACAAATCCAAATGAAAATGTTGGTTACTAGCAAGGAATACATATTCCAAGTGGGGGTTTGAAAAACAAAGAAGAATGTGAAAGCTAGTGCAACTAACAAAAAGATGGATGAATAAATGGATAGATGACACATATACCTCTATATTAAGAGTCATAAAAAGATGTTGGCAAATTGGTGTAATGGGATGGTGAAGAGGCTAGAAAGCCAATGCCAGGTATACTGTATGAGTTGTAAATGGCTCTACCATCTCTATCATGAAAATTATCTTCTCTGGACTAGTCAATCCACATTGGGAGATGAAAAAATATTGCAACCAACACATTTACCCTTAAACTCTGCACAACCTCGGTAAGAATCATCTTTGATTCCCCAATGAACAAAAATTATCCTTGGGTTTACCCAATTGGCCAATTTTTGTGTTTTTCATAGCTTTAAAGGATAAAACTTGGCGCTGAGAAAAGAAATATATCAATCTTGGCATAAAAAAGAATTAAAATAGAAACAAGAAAAGCATACCAAAATTGTAGCCAGTTCCTCATCTCATATCTTTGGAAAAATTATTTTGTCCACGAAAAATTACAGTTCTAAGTTTTCACATCTACACAACTGCCCCAACAGTAGTTAACTTGAATGGTGACCAATAGTTTAACTGACTGAGGAACCAAATGCACTGTAGTTATGATGTATGACCCTATCCATGCCTCTAATGAATTTAGGAGGAAATGGGAAGAGAGTAGATATATATGTAAATGTGATGAAGATTCAAATAGTGTTGATGGGTTCTCTAAACATTGACAATCTAAAATGGTGATGCAATAAATTATCTTTCCATAGATAGAGGATTTATAAGAAAAGTCCAAACCAATTAGGACTATATTTACCTTTAAGAATTAGCATATTCATTTGTATTTCATGTTACTTTTCATAGAGAACCAAATCACTAGTTCTTGAAAGAAATAAGGGAGAACATACTAATCATATAACCATTTAAGCCATTGTTGGTCTAGGTGCAAATATTTTGTAAGATACTTAGATGATGTTCATAAATTTCCTTCATTTATTTTAGATAATTATGTTTACACTAAGGATTATCAAATTAGTTAGCACATGAAATAAAACTCTTCAAGATCTAAGATATTTTAAGGTCAAACTTGACATAATAATCCTAACACTATAAGAAAAGAGTAAGGTGTAGTGAAAATTGGTTCTTATACAATAAGCCAAAAAATAATATAAAATTTAGATATGGTCACCCATTCCAGTCCTACTCTAGATCAAGTTCGCTTAACCACAAAATTTTACCCAAAGTTAAGACAACTTAGCTTGCAACCCCATTTGCAAAACCTTCATCAAGTGTTGTGCCTTATGAACCATTCATTATCGAGCCTCTTTAGCTCATCAATTGATAAGTATGAGGTATTTGCTCAACATTTCAAATTGTGATATTGCTATCAGGATTAAACTGTGTAGTTTTATGAGTTAAACTAATTGACCCATATTTCATAAGTAGTGGTTCACAAGAACCCATCCCTCATGATAATTAATGGTCCACTTAGCCCTCATTGTGTAATGTCCCTTCCTGTGACATCTCTCGCCTGAGAGATTAGCCTATTATGTGACCCTCGTAGGCTGATAGGGTGGATAGAGGATCTTGTTGAGGCTTGGCTTGGCTTCAGTTATTAGAATCATTTCAGTTTGGCTTTCGTTCGGGGTCGTTCGGACATCATTTGCTTGACTTACTATTTTTAGTAAGTGGAGACACTCAGCAGAGCACCCCTGCTATTTTTAGCAGTATGGTCTGGTCATATGCAGATTCAGTCACTTATCATCCGGCTTCAGACGGTTCGTCAATCGGACTTATATTGAGAGAGATATTAATATTTATTTGCCAAAATAAATATTAATTAAGTTGAAGCTTATATTATAAAGTTATAATATAATTAAATATTATAACTTAAGTGACTTTATGGAAGGGGTCGACCATCATTAAAAGGGGGCCAAGTTCAATTATTAATTATAATTAATTTGGGTGCCCAAACTATGGAATTATTAAAAGTGAAATTCAACTTTTATTTAAATGGTGCTTTTTGGAGAGAAGTCGACCCTCTTGAAAGAATATAAGGTTTTCACTTGTGAAAAACTTCATTATGTTATGAAAATCGATTTTTGTCACTTCTTCCTTCAGAGAACGGAGCCAAGGGTTTCAGTTGTCTATTTGCATTGGAGAACGAGCCATCTTCAGTGTTGCAGTTCAGAGGCTGTGAGATATCAGCTGATTTATTGCCTGCAGTTGAATAACTTCATTCAGAGGTTATTACAGATCTTACTGTGAGTTCTTAATAGTCAGTGTTTTGGATCGATTTCTTTCCAGAGGGGAATATTTTTCATTTGCCATCAGTTCTCAGACATCTGGCACACTTCCCAAGGTAGTACAGATTTTATTGCTGCTGTTCAAGGGCCATACAAATCAGCTTGAGGGCATACTTTTCCTGTGAGCTTGGACGCCTTCATTTTTGGCCTTCTGCCTGCACCAGATGGGACGCCTTGGTCTCTGGATCAATCTGCAGGGGTTTTCAGGCTGGAGAATTGCCAGTTGATATTGGCCGTACTCTTTCTTCATCATTCTGGGGCGGCTGCAATCAGCAAATCAGGTTTTTAAATAATGCAATCAGCTTTGCCTTTTTGTCTGCATGCTAGGGTTTAAATATTGTAAGCACTGAGAAAGTATAATAAAACCATTTGCTATCGATTCAAGGATCTGTGTGTGTCAGTTTTCACCTTATTGAATTTATTATAGATTTTAGAAGCATTTCTTTCAAAATCGCATTATGTTCTTTTATGCAAAAACTTCAAAAAAAACCAGAAACCTTCAAAACACAAAAAAACAAGCAATTTGAGCATTAGGGTTGAAGTTGAGCCAGAAGGGTTTATCACACATTGTATCTAGGTGATGCTCACAGAGGTGAAACACAGCTTAACTAGAAAGTTTCCCAAGGTTAAGCCACTTAGCTTGCAACCCCATTTGAAAACCTTCTACAAGTGTTGTGCCTTATGAACCATGCATTAAGATCAAAGGTATCTACATAAAAATCTTCATGCGAAGGATCTATATTCAAATAAATATCTTCGCTCAAACGTTAACCTTCGATCAAATTTCTCTACTTAAAAATATTCAAGTGAAGGACTTATATTCAAATAAATATTTCTAAGCAAAAGTAGTTTAAATTTTTTTTTCCTCGCCTTCAAAAATTTCATGTTCCAAGTTTAGGAACTATTATTGTGGGATGACTAGATATGGCCTTTTAATTGAGACCCATAATAATCACCTCCTAATTATTATATTTATGCATATTTTTTTATCATTCTACCTAAATTACACTTAAGGGGTTGTTGGAATGAAAAAGAATATTACCTATCTTATTTTCCTTTTGTAGTGTGAACAAGGAACATTTCCTAACTAGTCATTAGTTAGGTCTTATTCACACATGTTCGCATATTAAGTTTACTTAGATAGTTATGATTTTTTTTAAGAATTCTCTAGTACACATGTGATCTTATCTCTATTTTTCATGTGACATAGGATTAAGATGCCAAGTTCATCATCATAGTTAGTTCTACCTCTCATCCTTGCTTATATAAGAAATGTGTCATATGTACAACTTAGAATAGAGTTTCGATCATAATTTATTTTGCATCATTATCAAGATATTTTTAATATTAATACTCTCTTGTAGTTCAGATAATATTTGATGTGCACATGATCTTGAGAGCTTGATTCGTTGGTGAGTCTAATAGTTTCAAATATAAAACTAATGATTTTTATAATATAAGATAGTTTTGTGACATTTTGATGGTGGTTTATACCCAATAGGAATATTTTGAAACTATAGGGAATATTTTTATGACTTCTCTATTGATGATAATATTACATTAAGGTTGTCCATCAATAGGCCAACCCTGTAAGCAACCTCCCTTTCCTTGATAGTTATCTTCATCAATGTGGATTTGGGCACTTAAATTGATTGTGGAAAATTTCAACATCGATATGGGGAAACTTACATAGAGTTTATAGACATCACAAATCTTCAAGATTTCTTCCCTCATCTTCCTTTAATAAATGGGAAGACATCCTACATACATTCTTGGTTTCATTTGTTCCTAAGGGGAGGAATGTTGTTTGATGGTATTGGAACATTTTCAACATTCATTATTGAGCATATCCCATAATTTTAGGAGACTCTACTTTGAGGGGGGGGGGTTGCATAGTATCTCTTCTTATTCTATCTTATGGAGGGGAATTTTTCATCATATGGGGTTTTTATTATCATTATTATTTGATAAAATTTTGTGTTTCTCTCTTTTGGAGAGGTGTTTGGTCCTATTGGTTTTTCTCCTATTCTTTGTTTGTGAGAGATTGTATTTTTACATGGGTATCTAACATGGAATGGTACTTGCTACCCATCCTTGCATCTTTGCATCTTTTATATTCTCCCTAAGTTGTACTTAAAGGGGATATTGTTGTGAATGAAGTGTTCTAACTAACAAGTTTATCATCGAGGTCCTATTCACAATAGTAACTTAAATTTATGTGGGGTACACATAGGATACTTATTAGTTTATGTCTCAAGTAATAAGATTAAGACATATGTCATAATATGCTGCAATCTCATGTCTCACTTGGTCTTTATAACCAAGGGGAACCTTCCTTTTGGATTCTCAATTGATCATCATTGTATATTTACATTATTTGATAGAATAGATTTATTATCTCATATTTTATCTTTCTTGTGATTTCACTAAAGGTCCTAGATCTTTGTCCAGACTACATCTTCATCCAAATATTGCATGGTATAGGGAATTCCATACCAACTCCTACATTGGGAGCTTACTAGGTGATGATTATTTTATTTTAGTCTACCCCTTGTATAGATTTATATAATAGCTTCAAACAATAATTGAAGATAATGGGTATGTATGCAATGATACCTAAGATAATGCAAGCTGTTTTAATGCTAATATAAATTCTTTATAATGTTCTTATGATTCTATCATGTGACTATTCTTCAATTAATTTTTAATTGGAATTTCATAATAATAAAGGATTAAGGCTGTCCTTCAATTCAACAACATAACTACATAAATGTGTGTAAGGTCAATTCACAATGACCACAATATTAATTTTATAATTAAAATCTTATGTCCTAGATTTGTACCTTAGGGAAATATTTAGATCAAATATACACCTATGAATCTAAACCAAGTTGGAAAATGAGGATCATGTGGACATATGTAGTTATTGGGAATTAGTGATGATGGAATTAGACTAGGATAAGGTCATGAACCAAATTCAATGCAAGAAAGAATCACTTGTAGATATATTATTGCATAAAGGATAATATAATTGAAGTGGACCAAAAACATAAAGGAAAAGGGTATTGTTTTGTAATTTCTACCATCAATATATATAAAAATAACTTTGCATATTTTAAATAAACTAAATGTGATATTTAGCTCAAAATTTGTATGAGGAAAATAATATTGAAGATGGATGGAATTTATTTGTTAGAATTTCATAAAATTAAGGCCTTATTAGATAGACACCTCTTAATCAAGAAATTGACAATAACTAGAATTGGTTAACTTCTTAGCCTTTGAAATTAAACTATATTCATTGCCTTGAATAGGTAGAAAATTGACAATTTTTGTTGTTCCTTGACTTACTGTACTTATGCCTATACACATTGTTTGGAAACATATTTGGTAAATATTTTTCTCCTTTGGTCAAGCCCCTATGTGAACCAATTCAACATGTTTAGAATTCAAAACAACAATCAATGACAATAAGAAAGAATACAATGATGACTAATATGATGTAAGCTAGTATAATGTTGATGCAAATTATTTATGATATTATAATCTCATGTGAATAACTCTTGAATCTATTTTGATTTTGATTATATGACTTCAATAATTTTTTTTTTTTAAGATATATTATTTAATGCTTGGCCTTACAATACACCTCCAAATATAAATTTTATCACCCACTTTTTTTAACATAATGCATTAAGCAAGCTTATATATTTAGTTTAATTTGTTTAATTAACCTAAATTTATATAAAATGGATTCCCTTCAAATAAATATTTAATAAGATGGTTTCAACTTCCAAGACTTAAATAAGACTTTGTACTTTTTCCTAATATTTATTAAGAAAAATTTAGTAAGTGAAAATGACTACATTAATTAATCAAAGTTGTGTGGTCACCATACATTAATACTTTATTTTGTGGGTAAATATGATGTGAATTTTATTTGTTTGTTCAAGATAAAAATTATTTTTATTTATTTTTGAAATAGTAAATTCAAATTTTACTAGCATTAATATTTTCAATTTTGTCTTATATAAGAACAATATATCTAAATTTTCAATCACAACAATTTTAATGTTACTAGGATTTTTCTATTGCTAGTTTATGATTTTAGATCTTAATGTTTATTTTAGTTATCTCATGTCTTTCTGGCTTTTCCAGGGGAATTCACAGTTGGGATCTTTGCCAGTGACCTAGCAGTGAACTGCAGGTGAAAAGTACAGTTGACTGGAGTGCAGAACAGTGAACTGGGGTGATGATTTACCAGTTGGCACCTCACCGCACAATCTCTCTGTTTTTATCAGTTTTAATTAGTTTTAAAAACTTTCCTGCAATCCTTATTGCATGTAAAAAACAGTCTATTATTAGTTTGCTTTGTGTTTTTTCTTAAGGCTTTCTTTTGCTATAAATCTTTGTATTGTTTGCTGTTCTGTTCAAGCAGCTGGTTAAGTTTGAATAATAATACAAAGTTGTTTTTCTTACTGTTGAGTGCATTTTATGTGATTTTATTTTTCACTGTTTAAGGAGTGGAAACTATGTCTGAAGGGATGGAAGCTGTGCGCGAAGGAGTGCAAAGTGTGCATCAAGAGGAACAAAATTTAATGGCCAAAATTGTTCCTGAGGGCCTCTGCGACCACTCAGATATACCGAGCGACTTCCTAGGTTTCCATGAACACGTAAAGGAATTGAAGAAATTTGTATTGGAGGACGGAGTGGATGTGGTTGGAATTACAGCCATGGGTGGTGCCGGAAAATCTACACTCGCAAAGGCCGTTTGTAATGACGCTGAAATCAGAGGTAAGAGTACCTTGTGCACTCTCTTTACAATTTACACTATTTCAGTTACATTAATGTGGCCAAAACATAGTCTATCTTATGCTTCATGAAATTAATATTATAGTTAATCTTGGTAAGTATCTCGTTTTCATTGGATTTGTTCTAGATCGATTATTTGCATTGAATTTGTGCTTAAAAATAAAGCTCTCATTAACTTGGCTTTTCACACAGCACAAAATTGAATTTAAGCTTTTCAATTTTACCCTATATTTGTAACTCCCAAAGAGGAAAATTAATCTTTTTAAGCTTTTCCTTGATTTGCAGAGTATTTCAAGGAGAGAGTAATATTCATTGTCGTTTCAGAAAGCCCAGATCTCCTAGGTATCCTGAATACCATGTGGAGAAACATTGTTGGTACGCCAGAACCTGATTTTACAAATGTTGAGGATGCACATAACAGATTGCAATTGCAAATAAAGTCAATAAAAAAACCTACTCTGGTTGTATTGGATGACATTTGGTCGAAGCTACACCTAAAAACACTCTTGTTTGAAGAGAAGCAATACAAGACTCTAGTAACCACAAGAGATAAAGACGTCATCCCAATGGGGCCGAGGATATTCATTTATTGCCTACCGTTGTTGCAGCCGGAGTATGCTCTGTCACCGTGCTTTTGGCAGACCTTTCATTCCAATTGATCGTGATGCAGAACTGGTCAAAAAGGTAGACTCCTCACAGTACCTCACCTGTTCTTCGTTTACTCGCTCTCTTCAACTGTAATCGGCAGGTACATGAATTATTCATTTACTTGTATTCACGTGCAGGTGGAACGAGAGTGTAATGGTCTGCCACTAGCTCTTAAAGTAATTGGTAGCTCTCTGAATGGCGAGACCGACTGTGTTTGGAAACGAACTCTGGAAAGGCTTCCAGCAGGAGAATCTTTTAAGGATGATCACAAGAATTTCATTCTTAATAAATTGAAAACAAGCATCGATGTGCTGGACGACACAGAAAAGCAGTGCTTCTTGGACCTCGGTGCATTTCCACAAAGTAAAGCCATTCCTGCAAAGGAATTGCTAACCATTTGGGTTTATGTTCGTAGAATGAAATCGGACGAAGCCAAAATGCTTTTACGGAGGTTTTCAGTTCGCCATCTGTTGGATTTGAAGAAGAATCCCGGGTAAGGAGCATTGCTACTGAAATTGTTTTCTAATGAAAAGTTTGGCCAATCTCGAAACTTCGTATAAATTTATTTTAAGATTTGGCGTAGAATTGTCTCTAAGTTATTACTGTTTTTTTAATTCAATTTTTGACAATTGATCAAGCATCTTCCATCCAGTTTAGAAGTGCCAATTTCATAGCTTTTCCAATCACCATTGTAGTGAAAACTCTATGTCACCATTTAGAGCTTATACTCAAGGGTGGTAAGCTCCCAAATGTTGGGGTCATCTCTAGGCTTAGACTTAAATCTCAAGGGTGGTAAGCTCCTAAATGTTGGGGTCATCTCTAGGCTTAGACTTAAATCTCAAGGGTTCATTAATGATGACCATACCTATGTATCCCCTTTAAGAGTCAAAGGCTTCTAGTTCATACATCAATGAAGAGAGAGTTCCACTCCTCCTCTTGTATGAGATTTCATATCTCTTTTTAAAGCAGGTCTGTTAATTAAGTTTATGTTTTTGAATTAGTCCAGTTACACTAAGCTGATAACAACACATTCACAAGTGTTAGTTCCATACCAATCACATAAATTCATATAAGGTCGTATCAAATAGAACAAACTCTATTTTAAACATAGTCCACAAAATAGGTTCAATTATCAAATGCCTATTCTTACATAGAACAATCATTATAGAAGCATGGACGAAAACTCTAATACAAACTATAATCAACAACTCCATATCAACTTTAGCCTTTCAACTAGAACTTGATTACTTGATTCTGATGGCTTAATTCATTACTCTTCTGGTCCTGCACCAAATACCCTTGCTCCTCTCGTATTCCTTTCTTACTGTGCTCCTTTTCCTTTTGCTCTCAAAATCCCCCAAAATTTGTCACGAAATCCACCCCAGAATGACGCAAAAATCTCCAGGTCACCAATTCTCATGCCCATCCTCTGCATTTATTCCCAAAACAGAGCCCGAATCCGCAAACTTATGGAGGTCATGGGGATTTAAAGTCTGCCCTGCAATTTTCTCCCCTAAAAGAAGGGACGACATGCTCTCTTAGTGACACAGATGACCTTCTCCTTTACCCGCACCCTTTCCTTGCATACCAAGGCCATGCCCATTAAATTCGGGCCATCTCCTTGGCTGTCTTCTCCCTTTCTGGTCTTTGACCGCCGGGGGGATGCGACAATTGGGGGTTTAGTATTGTTGAATTGCACAGAAAGTAGGACTTCAACTAGAGTCGAAGAACATATCTTCATTTGGAGGAAAGCAAGTAGAATCCTTTCATACTTCGCCTGATTTGTTATATTTTTTAACCTTGCTGGTAGCTGAAACATGTGATAAATAAAATTTATCTAATCGATTTAATTTTCTCATTTTTGATATCATAATTTCTTAATAACATGTTTCGCTAACATGTCATGCCAGGTTTACAGATGATAAGTGCATGGATGGACATTCCTTCTACCAACATGATGTAATGAGAGATTTGGCCCTGTATTTGGCGAACCAGGACAATAGTACTCAGTGTAGGAGGCTATTTATGCCTAAAATGGAAAATTGCTTTCCCTCAGAGTGGGAAAGAGATAGAGTTCTTTCATCTAAAGCTCAGATTGTTTCCATTCACACGGGTAACTGCTACAGCTGTTGTTTTAGATTGTAATTCAAGTTTGGCTGTGATTTTGCTTCCTGCACGAAAATACTGAAATTTTTTATTCATATATAGCTTCAGAATTTAAAAATCAATCATAGCATAGCTTTGACTTCCATGTTTGTTGGGAATATTTAGGGGCAATGAAGGACACAGACTGGCCCAAAATGGAGTTCCCTGAGGCCGAAGCTTTGGTTTTATATTTCACTGCAACTGAATATTGCATTCCAACGTTTCTACACACAATGAAAAATCTCAAGGTTCTGATTATCCATAATAATGACGGAGCAAAACGAAGCAAGCTCAGTGGAGTGGCTGGTTTTCAAGAATTTTCTCAACTTAGAGCTCTCCATCTTGGAAAGCTGGTAGTTCCTGAGGAGGAATGGAAGGTCTGGATGAAAAGCTATCTATCGATCTATTTCCATAAATGCTCTGATTGCTTTATCTATCTATTTCCATAAATGCTCTAATTGCTTCATCAAGATCCCGAGGATCATGATTATTTTTCTTGGCTAGGGTTGATCCACCTCATTCATTGACAACTATCATATCAAATGGTTTGCCATTAGAAATATCATTTGAGAAGTCTTCTAGATTGTATTTGTCATGCCTGAAATTTTCGACAAGAAAACTCACATAATTTTTTATTTTTTTTTAAAGAATAACGTAGGGAATTATTCAAGTTAATTTCACAATTAACATTATCACTGTTTAATCAATTATAAATACTATTGAAATTGCTCATATTATTTTTGGATATTCTTCCCTATTATTTTCCAAAGGAATAATTCTCTTTTAGTGCCACTATTTTAGTTACATTGTCGATACCACATGGCCCATTATAACCTTTATCTATGCTACAATATTCTAATTTCTTATTTTATTTTACTTTCTTGGTAATAAGGAATGTACTACCATTATTTCATTAGTTGCTACTAATATTTATTCCACCATGTTATTGGCAATGGTAATTTCCAATATTTATTTAAATTTTACCCCTTAAATAATTAATTCTATGAAGTTAATATAAAATTAATACTGTGTAAATTTAATATATAGTTAAAATTATTGCTATTCATTAATATTTTGGCAACATAATATTTAAAATTATGAGAATACCCATTATGGCATTCCTACCAACCATGATAATAGCATCCATTAACTAATAATATTTACATAATCGATCTCAAATAATTTTGCCTTCATTAACATGCTATTTTAGAATGCTCTCAAGCAATCTCCCTTAATAGCTTTCTTATTGTACTAATATTGTATTATTGTTCAAATTTTAAAACTATTCTTAATATTTTAATTGTCTTTGTTAATGATATTATTCATCTAATCCAAATAATAATGATATTCCCTTATGTTAACCATTAATAATTTAATTACTTATCCACCTAAAATAACATATTTATATGTATATATTTTTAATTCTCTAAACCTTTAAAAATAGTTACAAGATTTAAAAATAACATATATAATTAAATATATATTAATTCATACAAAATTAAATTATTATTATTTTATTATTTTTTAAAAAAGAAATTAAATTGAATAAAACAATTGAAAGAAGCTTACCTTATTTTTCTAAAAGAGTTTTTTTCTTTTCTTCTTGAAATCTTATCACAACCCTTTTATATTTACATTTTAGTAAACTCTCTATGGGAAAGAAGAAGGGTAAAAATAAAAACAAAGAGAACTATTTTTTTTTAAGAAATTCCCTAGTATTACGGGGACCTTTTCCCTTAAACATTTTCATATTTAAAAATTAAAAGAATATTTTCCTAAGAATGTGGCGATATATTCCCCACCTTCTTTCGGTAATGAGAGTTGAATTTCCTCCCTCTTTAAAACTCAATAAACACGGATAAATTTGAACCCCACAATTCTCGGCATTGGTATTGATACCAAGCGTAATACTCGAGGCAACGAATTTACTACCAGCACCTTAATGGTATTTACTTTACCTTGAAACACTAGATGTTCATTTTCACATTAAACTTTGAGAGTTAATTGATGTATATTCGATCATTGGTAACGCCAAATTATCTTTAGGCAATTTTATCAAATTGCGAGTTAATTTACTGACTCATCTATGCGAGCATACACCGAAGAATATCTCGAGAGAAATAATTTAATGATGTCAGTTGTACAGAAAATTTATGCAAGCATACACAATTATGATTTTAGTAGATATTTAGCTGGGGATGCTCTAAGGATTGGTATTGAAATGGATTGGGAAGGAGGTTTAAATTGTGAACATACCAGACCAAGACCACAAGAGACTGGTGATTCTCTGATATAATAACGTTTCCTTAAAATATATATATATTTTTTAAAATCCAACTACAATGCATCTGCCATCGAGCATGCAGCGGATTTGGTGTAATTCAGCCAGTATTTAGAGTGAGTTGGTAACAAATTTCCTTAGAATGTTCGCCACCTCTAAACAGATGAAATTTATGATTATTGAGTGTTTTATTTTGGGAGCTTCAGATTACTAATTATCAGATCATTATCGCTTAATGGGAGTGGATATGGGATGCTCAAGCCCGTTGATGTGCAAACTTGCATTGATTTAATTATCACTTAATGTTAAATTTAGTAGCCAAAGATAAGGGAATATAACCTTGGTATTGGAAACATTTGGACTCGATAACCCACGTTCCAACTGCGTGTTGCCTACTCTAAACTCGTTTAGCTACAGCTGTTAATCAATTGAGTTTCTAGAATATTATTTGAAATTTAGAATTAACCAAAATGCTAGTTAACATTGTTCTGTACCGAAGTCACCACACTTGTTACCAGGATAGGAGGAGCATTGATTAACTCTACTATGGATCTACCCAGATCATTTTCAATCATCAGTTAAAATATAATAATATTATTTTATAGTCTACGATACCCGACAATCTGTTTTTGGGTCTACAGACAGCCTACAGCAATATGGGACTCCTCGTACTCCCAATATTGAGGGAGGCACCTAACTCACTCCCAAGTTTGAACCTTTACTTCCCACCTAAATCCATGAGATATTCAAAATATTACTAGCGTACTGTCTACCTAAACACTATTATGATGAACACTAGCCTAGAGGATAAGATTACACCGGTTTATCGATTGCCAAAACAAAATTTATTAAAGAGCATAAGGAATAAGGTAGTAGTTGTTGCATATCTTACACTTGCATTAATTTCTTCTGAACCAGCTACCTTTACATTAGTTACTTCATACTATTTTTATCACTCATAGACCCACTCGCCTTGGTCAGTTTCCAACACAACTTTGCAGGTAGATTTACGCGTCAAGCAAGAGTTTTGCAGAGCTCCATTTATTCCTCATAGCATATCCTAGCATACGACTATTCCATGGGCCCAAGTCTGGAATTTAATGTTTCTAGCTGTACATTTTGATTTGATATCAAACTAATGCCTTGACCAACGAAGTTGTTACCCTATAAGGATATTTACAAACACTCTAACAATAGATAGGGTAGCTAATGAATTGTACGCTAGTCTAATGCCAAACTTATGATGTGTTTGCATTTAAGATAGTATGGTTCACTACACTACAGCAAGTGCCAAGACCTACTTGTCAGGTCTGATGCCGATGCCAGAACAATGACAACTATTATTAATGACACTATCTCACGCCAAAAACAAAATTCCTCATTCCGTCTACCCCCCCGCCATACCTCGTAATTAATTCACTCGATCAACCATTCTACTGGACTTAGGGGAGAGGGCCTAGTCGTGCATCCTAACTTCGCGCTTCTAATTATCCAAAGTCAAAATTTCAAATCACTCTCAATTTTTTACAGCAGCTTACTTGGCAAGTTCTTTGCTTATAACTAAGGTTTCAGGGCCACATCATCAAATATGATGCCACATTAGCATGCATTTTCGTCAAGGTGTCCAAAAAGGCCCTAAAAAATAGTGAGACCAATTCTCGTGCATTACATCATGAGTAGTTGAGCGCTGATGTGGTATCACATGATTGGTTGCTTTTTAGATCAAAAGCATACATTTTGTTTAATTATGGGTAGTCAAATCACAACTATTGGACATTATATAAACGACTATTGGGTATTATATGTACGATTGGGTGCACGACTATTGGACCCCACACGACTATTGGGCCCTCTCCCCTATAACTATGGTTTTAGCACTGGTGTTTTCTCTCAAAAATGCGAAAGAGATTATTGATAAAATTCTAGACCATACTGCCTTCAACACTAGAGTGCAACCTCCATGGAAGACGCTGCCTGCAGTCATTGCTCAACACTGGTGCAACCTCCATGGAAGACGCTACTTGCAGTCATTGCGTTCCATGAGACCATATATTAGATTTTTTTATTTTTTTATTTTTTGCATTGGTGGTTGCTCCGCTTTCAGTATTAGTATGATCCTTTTACTTATGATTTATAACGTTAGTCTGATATACCATTTCTGTTAGTACAATATAGCGAGTTGAGACACCTATATTTTAATCCATCTAAATAACTAAAATATGCTTGTTCATCTACGCAAAATGTCAGTTTTCTTTAGGGACAACATGTTTAAATTTGCTAAAAATTGGTTGCTTATTGTTTAAAACCCCGTTCACATACAACCCAAGAATTTGCATGGGATTGAGCCTGTCTAGTTGACATAATTCCAGATGGTAAGTTGCCATGGTGATTCAATTCTATAAAGATCTTAAATAATTCTAGTGAACTCAGCTAATCCTATCATTGGATGGGTTGCAAAAAGAGCAATATACATCTTCTGTTTTTACTCCACACACAGTTTTAACACTCACATTATCCAAACTCTTTCCTCTTTACATGAGTATATGAAAACATAATCCATTCTTTTGGTTTTAAATTGACCATCTCTTTGGTGACAACTCATAGGATAATTCTTTTCTCCATTCCACAAGATATTAATCTTCCATTATTACACTAAAGCATAGAAACAAATGAATATGCTACTAAACTAAAATTTCTCTTTCTGTCATTTTGATTCACAAGAAAATACTTTCAACCATAAATAACATGCTAATGGACAAAGCTTGCTCATTCTCCATCTTCTTTCAGGTTACAACAATCACTAGTTTTCCATATTACAACTAATTTTAAGAAATACAATGAATGGAATACAACTAAATAAGGCTTGCTCTCCACCCTACCATAATGGCATCATGGAGCCTCATGGGCTCTAGCCATACCCCCGAGCAAGGAATTTTCTTGGCTTCAAGATGATGGATGGAGTCTTTCAAATCTTTGCAAAGGTATAAGAATAACATAGCACCAAATTCTCATGTATCTAAGTTCTCTACTTCTCTATTTCAACCATGATCCATGCAACATACCACTTTCTTACATAAACTAAACAAAGGGGAGAAATGGAAGTAAGGGAACTTATCTCTCTCTTTTTTTAATGAAGGTATTGAACTCTTTCATCCAACATTCTTCTCCAAGCCAAGCCAAGCCAAGCCAAGCCATCTTGATCACTATCTTCACAAAGAGATGGACTCCTCTTTTCCTCTCATTCTTTCTACCATCTCCACTAAAGTTCTCCAAGAGGAGAAGTGGGTAACACCCTACCCATTCTTCATATCCAACTATATAGGAGTTTCAACTTGCAACCTTTTGGATGGGAAGGTGTGGATTGTACCTCCCTTCTTCAATGAGATTCTTTTCTCATTAAAGAGGTAGCATGCATTTGGACAACCCCAAATCTTTTCACCTCCCATATTCTCCTCAAAATTCGCCACTCTTCATTATGGTGACTTTTCAAGAGTCAAATCATGTCCTTGGGACCCTATTGCATGCCCACTTGACCCCTACCACTAAGGTATAGACCCTAGGGTGTTTATATTTGTATCCCAACCAAGTAAATTGACCAACAACCCTCTTTAAGGACCCACTTAAAGATCCATCCGAATTTCACACTTGGGTAAGGGTTCCCAACCCCTAACCCACATAATTAAATATTATCACAAACCAAAATAAATTATACATTTAATATCAACCTTCACCTCTTAATCTATCAACATATTAACTTTATATCCTCAAGAAGATGTCATTTGATTTGCTCTCGGTGGTCCTCCCTTCTCATGCTAACATTGTTGCCTTCCTACACATTACCAACACGATCATAAGTAACATTGTATATCACATTAATCTATTAGCTAAATATTCTAAACTTTAGCCATATAATAATCCATTTGAATTTCAATCTGCATTTCATAGTATACTAGTGTATTCCACCTTCATGGTAGTGACAATAGAACATAATGTCAAAATGAAATTAGAAGGATTTTTCCAAAAGATCACCTTATTTATCATCCACAATATACCTAATCATCAATTTAAGAAAATCATATCACAAATTATTTTTAGCATTAATCACATGTGAAACGGGGTCTTACAGTATTGATCTAGAAGGTACACTTCTAGAAGCTAAAGGCAAATTTCTTCTTGTTAGTGAGTGAGATGGATCACTTTAAAACATTGTGTATTACTTATTTCTTTCACTTGAGGTTCCACTAGTCTTTTGAAGACAACACATATATTACCCTATGAACTGCATATCAATAAGGGTTGTCCTATTTATTTCTTCTATCAATATGGAGGGCTTTATAAACAACACATATATTGTAGATTCCTCTCAATTTTTTCCTTCTTTGCCCTCTTAGACTCTATTTGAACCAAATTTTCTCTCTTTGAATATTAGTTGAATCTTGTTTGAACCTTACTTTAATCCCCATCATATTATTTCCATTAACAATAATCTATGTTATTCATACTAATTTAAGATAAATTTTAACAAATATAAATTAGATAAAAATAAATTATTATAAAAGACAAATATTTTTTTTAATAATTAAAAAAAATATTTATTATTAATTTATGAGAGTTATATAAAAATTGAAAGAAAAATCAACTTAAAATTTATATGAATTCATTTGAGAAGCGCTCATTATGTTTAATTTAAAATATACTTTGCCATTTGTTTTGATGAATTGATTCTATAAATGTTTGATTAATTTAATAATCTTTAGATTACATTTCTTTTTTTAGAATAGTTTAATAATTTAAGTAATTCAATAGCATGGTAATGATGCTTGTTTTAAGCGTTTTAGCTATGAACTATTTTTCAATACAACCTTTAACATTTTCTTTTATTAATTTTAATTAAGTTATATATTATTTTTATGAAATTTATGCTATGTGAATTACAGGATAAAATATTACTAGAACATATAGGATCTCAGGTATGTCTTATTTTAAATTTTATAAATTGTATTTAAGAAACTTTTAAATTTAAATCTATTTTTATTTTATTTAAATATAAAAACATTGAAATTGATTTTATTTATTTTATTTCAATTTTAAAAATTTAAAAAGATATACTATATATAGCATAGATAACAATGTGAATATATTTTCTAGTAAAAATATTTATTTATATTATTTAAATAATCTTTTAACTTTTAATTATATAATTATTATATTATTAATTAATTTTTATATAATGCAAGAATAATATTAACTAGCATACATATATTTAATATTAATATATATAAAATACGTCGAGAGTTATCCTTGTCTAGGTGTTGTTTTCATCAAATTTTCTCTAATCAAAACTTTAATCCTAACTCTAATTGAATGCTATTTTAAATTGTAACCATTTTTTTTCCCCCTTACACATTGCTTTTTGGTCGATGCCATTGTAATACGCCTCTCGACGTAAAAATTAAAAAACAGAATCTCAAACAAAATTGACAATAAAAAGAAAATTGTTTTTTAAATTCATTTTAGGAAGTTAACAATAATGACTTCGCTTTTTTTTTTCAAAAGATAAGAAGATAAGATTTAAGAGTGGATATGGATTTGCATGTCATTTGAATGCCAATTTCTAGTTGAAGAGTTTTTCCTTACACATTGCTTTTTGGTGGATGCCATTGTAATATGCCTCTTGGCGTAATTACTTTTTATATTGATAAGAATTGGGATCGTTTTAGGGACCAGACTCTATTATAATGGAACAATCTATAGATTGATAAAAAAATGTCTCATGAGATATGAAATAGAAATAATCAAAAAATATTAAAACTAGCAATCCTACATAGGGCTCACAAACATATGACAGAGAAATGAAATAAAAAATGTAAACTAATCACTATCAACTTGATGTTGTCAATCTCTAACTACTTGTGACTCCTTCAAGAAAAAATAACTTATACTTCAAATGTGACCTCCATGGGATCAAGCGTTTGAGTGTTAGGGTCCCTTATGTGTCCCTAGTTTTAGAAGTACCCCCTTATAATATGTAGAGGTTGATGGTTATAGTCTTGATGGTTTCTTTACTCATCGTTAGGAGGCTATAGAGGTTATTCTTAATGTCTTCCTAGTTTTTTATATTTTAAGAAACTTTGTCTCAAGGCTTTCCTATTATTAAGAGAGGCCACAAATTTTTGCAACTCAATCCATATTTCCTCATTTGCATATTTCCTTTTGGGTCTTTAGCTTGATCAAACACTACTTTTGCAATGTGTTATAGCCTTAGGTTAAAGGTATGTAGCTACACAAAAAATCACTTCATAACATTGCTATGGAGATCATGATTTTCTTGGAGGTTTTTTTTTCGATAGACTAAAACAATTATGGTACTCAATAGTGTGAAGAATAATTGAAGAGCTACACTAGTGGATAGAGTCACCTTTTTCTCTTTCTTTTGGGCATCTATGCAGTTCTTTTTAGGTCAATATATTTGGTGCTTGGTACCATGGGGTTTGTTAGAGGGGTTGGGGTAAGGACATGATGGGTTTTAGAGGAATCATTGAAACCAAAATGGATTTTCCTTTATGGAATTTTTAATGGGAGTGAAGATAGGGGGATCTATAACATTAACCTTAGGGGGTTGGTAGGGGGCACAAGAATCTTAACTATAGGGGTTTTTACAAGTTTATCTCAAGCATAAGAACTTTGGGTTGTTAAGGGGTTTTTGGTTTGGTTAGATGATTTTTTGAGACAATGGAGGAAGCTTGACTAGAAAATTTTGGGGGAATTAGGGTCAAGTCAATAATTTTAGGCCTAAAAGAAAGGATCAATGGTTTAGCTAGCTCATATCTAAACAAGTGATAGATGAGACCTTGATGAAGAAGTAGAATAGATTTCCAAAAAGTAAATTGAGAACAAATTGTTCAAGATAATTGTATACGAAAATGGGAAAATCACCTTTTTGTTATGCTCAAGATAGTTTAACATAAGAAAAAGGTAGGAGTAGAAACATGTGTACTTACCTTCAAGAGTGAAATATCTTATGAACACCTCAACCACATATTTCCATGACTCTAGTAGATCATTTTGGTTGAGTGCATTTTGGTATCTATATTTTTTATCCACTTTTTTGATAAATTTGATCATAAACAAGTGGTCTCAAGCCTTGATGGTTTTCAAAATCTTGAGCCCCTCTATACTCTGGTTGATGGCCCAAATGTTCGACCATGATTTTCACAAGTTTTGACTAATCCATCTTACATCTAATGGATGATAGCTATGGGATAGTGTGGGCCTTGGGTTAGTTGTTTTGTAATCCAAAAGAAAAATGTTGTGTAGTTGGCTTTCCTTTAAGGAGGTTTTCCTCCAATTGTATAAGAATCTTCTTCTCTTTATGGCTACATATTTCTTATCCTTGTACTATTGTTTGTTGTTTGTATATCTTGTTAGGAAACTAATTCAAGATATTTTCTATTAAAAGAAATATTCATCCAACAAGGTATATACACCTAGAAATGGTCTAGATAAATCTAATTAATTAAATACTTTTATTTGATTAATTAACTCTCTTTTCATCTACTATTAAATAAATAGAAATATTTATTTATATAGTTCATTATTCTAATTCTTTCATTTTCATCACATTCTTCCAATTCCATCATTTTAATCAGATAAAAAATTTCCTATAGTTGCTTTATTTAATTATTTAATCTTTCATTTTAATTAAATAATCAATTGCAATAATTTGAATTATTTAATTATTGATCATTTTCCTCTTAATTAAATAAATTAATTACAAAGTTTATTTAATTATCATTTTTCTTCTTAATTAAATAAATAAAATCACAAAGTTTATTTAATTACCATCTTCCTCTTAATTAAATAAATTTAACCACAAAAGTTTATTTAATTCCCATTTTCCTCTTTTATTAAATAAACAAGTTTCAAATATTTGTTTTATTTAATATTTTATTTTTCCTCCTTTACAAAATTGAAATATTCCAATTCTTTACAAAATTGAAATATTCCAATTCTTTACAAAATTGAAATATTCCAATTCTTTCCAAAATTGAAATATTCCAATTCTTTCCAAAATTGAAAAAATCAATTGAGCACATGTCTAGAGCTATTTCTCAACCAAAATTGAAAAAATCAATTTTGATATAAATGTGCTTTTATCCTTTCAACAAATTTTGGAATTTTCTTCCTATTCTTCTTCCTAGTCTCTTGGAAGAAATCTTTATCCCTTCTCCATTATCTTCTCCAACTTTTCCATCTCTCACCGTTGATTTATCTAGACTCAATCTCAACCGTTGATCTTTTCCAACTAAGCTTTTGTCTCCAAAAATCTATAAATAGGACCTCTTGGCTCTTTGAAAAGAGAGGATTATTTGCATAACGTGAGAATTATAGTCTTCCAACAATCAAGCATCTTAGCACAAGCATTCTAGTTTCATTATCTCAAGCATTTTCATATCCATTAGTTACATATCTACAATGTCATTCCATCATCATTTAGCATAGGAACTTGGTTTCTTGCATTTTGCATATTTACTCATTCTCTAGGTTGTCATTCTGCTAAGCTTTTGCTTACATAATCTGGGAGCAAGAATCTTACAACGAATCCTTGGAGATAGAGGACGATGAGATAGTTTTAAACAATTTGTTTGCTTTAAATTGTTTTATTCTCTTAGATTCTTTGATTTAATGTTTCATTAAGATGTTATTGAGTTGAATAAGCTGACATTATTCCTACAACACACAAGGTATTACATAATGATTCTAATAAGGATGTTGAATCTCTAACTCTACTTTTATACTACTAATATCTTAGGTCAACAACCCCTTAGACTAAGTATCTTATTTCTCCTTAAATAATATTACAATATGATGGATTTTTTATAGCTAAGAGTTTCCCCATGTACTTCCAATCCCTTGGAATCTTTGAACACCATCAAAATTATTATATTATATTTTATTGCACTTAAATAATCCTTTGCATTGAATATGCTATATGATATCTTTATACGAGGGTAAGTGCAAAAAGATGGGGGGCCAAAAAGGGGTCTTAAGTGGCCACTTTTTTTCTGAAATTAAGAAATACTGACCTTGGATGTGAAATTGAGGATAGTTACACTCAAAATTTTGAGATGCAACAAAAACAAGGATCGCAGTGCTCCGAGTTTACTTTCTAAACTACTTTTTTTTTTTAAATGGTAGAGAATAAGGGATTCAAAAAAGGGGACCACATAAATTGGTGCTGTTTTTTGTAAAAACAACATAACATAGCAACTTTTGTGGTCCCCTCAAAAGGTTAATTTTTTTTTAGTATTTTTAAAATCGCTTCAGTGATAAATTAGCTAATAGTATGTAGTTTATACCCAATTCTTCTGATAACTTTTTAATGAATATTTGATTTTTTTACTAATTTTCAAAGTGGACACTTCCTAAAAACAAAATTTTGGTTGTGCTACCCTTATAAATTTTGAAAAGTTATTGAAAATAAATATTTTTAATATGTGTAGAATGGAGTCTAGTTTCTAAAAATGTAACTATTTTAAATTTCAATGAACGGTTAATTTATAGTGAAAAAAATACCAAACATTAGTTTTTGCCAAAAAACAAACACACAAACAAAAGAAATTATAGATCAAAGGCTTAATATTGTCAAAATGTGAAAAAAATTACATCGTTAGATAGCTAAGAGAGAGCCTAACATTACCTAGGTGTTTGATTTGTTCGACCTTGAAACACATACAAACTTGATGCTTAGGACGAACGCGATTATGTGGAATATTGTAGAATTTGCAAAAACACGTCTTTGGACATTAGGAAGACACTCCAAGCCTAAGTCTAGGGGATTCCCAAAGAAAGAAATAATGCGAGTACGTTATAACACGCTCATGTTATAACGCGCTCACGTTATTTCATAGTTTTGACATGTTTTGTGCATTTGTGCCCAAGAATTTCCTAGCAAGACATAACACAGACGCATTATAACATAATCACGTTATGTCTTGCTTTGTGTTAAATGCTAGCCTATTAAATATATGTATATATATTTGTATGTTTGCATGTATGTATGATTGTATGAAATGTATGTATGTATGCTTGTATGTATGTAAGATTGCATGTACATATGTATGTATGATTATATGTATGATTGTATGTATGTATTTAGAGGGAGGGAGAATTTTAAGAGAGAGAGAGAGTTGTCTGGGTAGGGTGGGAGAGAGAGAGGGAAGGAGAGACCTAAGTGAGTGAGTGAGTGAGTGAGGTAGAGAGGTAGTGAGAGAGAGACTTGAGAGAGGGAGAGGGGATGGAAGGGAGAGACCTAAGAGAGAGGGAGAGGGAGAGAAGGGGTTGGAGAGAGAGAGAGAGAGAGTTATGTAGGTGGGGTTCCAGAGGGAGAGACTTGAGAGATAGGGAGAGAGGGAGTGGGAGAGAGAGGAAGAGAGAGAGACCTAAGAGAGGAGAGAGGTGTGGGAGGGAGGACATGAGAGAGGGAGTGAGAGAGGGGTTGGAGTGAGAGGGACTTATCTAGGTAGGGTGGGATGGATAGAGAGAGAGAGAGAGAGAGAGAGAGAGAGAGGAGAGAGAGAGAGAGAGGAGAGAGAGAGAGAGAGAGAGGTGAGATAGATAGAGGTAGAGGGATAGGGATTGAGGGTATATGTTTGAGGGATTAGGGTTGAGGTTCAAATGTATAGGGTAGATGGTTTAATGTATAAGGTAGAGGGTTTAAGCATTTAAGGGTTGAGGGGTTAAGGGTTGAGGGTTTAAGGGTTTAAGAGTTGAGGGATGAGGTTTAGGGTTTAAGGGTTTATGGTTGAGGGATTAGGTATTAGGGTTAAGGGTTGAGGGTATAGGGTTGAGTGTATAGGTTTTAGAGTATATGGTTGAGGATAGATAAGGTAATCAAGCATTTGAAAAAAAATGCCTCAAAGAAATGTGGTCTCATGGTGATGTGCATCACCATGAGACCACATTTCTTTGAGGCATTTTTTCAAATAGTTGATTTCCTTGTCTATGCTACCAAATTTTCCATACATGTCTACCAAAACATTTTTTAAAACAACCCCCCTTTCTTTCAATAGAGGGAGTGACCCTCATTCTCTACAAAATTGGAATATACCCTCCCGCATTAATAGATCTTCATATATTTTGGTTTTCATCTCTATTTCTAAACTTACCTCATCACTAAACTTACCTCATCACTAATGTTGTGATATATTTTAATGTTTCCTTGATTACCCTACATACAAGGGATTGTAACCCTTCTCTCCACTCTTTTATAGCTAGGATAATTCATGTGACCTTTGACAAGCTAGTGAGCTCACTAGCTTGTCAATGTAATAGAATTGACAAGGTAGTGGGCTATTTGAAAAATTCCTCATAGAAGTCGGGTCTCACGGTGATATAGTGAGATCCCATTTCTATGAGGAATTTTTTCAAACAACCCACTACCTTGTCAATTCTACCACATTCACAATCTAGTGAACTCACTAGCTTGTCAAAGGTACCACATTTTGCATACATGTCTACCAAAACATTTTGTCAAACAATTCACATGCCTTGTCCATGCTTCCATTTTGTGTCTATCTTGCAATCATGGAATTCCACAAGACCACATTTATTTAAGGAATTCCATCCAAAAATTCATGTGACCTTTGACAAGCTAGTGAGCTCACTAACTTGTC
>VDFB02300530.1:132408-153986 GCA_007258455.2 Sequoia sempervirens | reverse complement strand
TACGATTAGAAAGAATGGCAGCTACTTGCATTTGAAGACTACGAGAAACACAAAACCATTCTCATGTATTCACACCTTTGTTATATAACAAATGTTAAGTTGTTGAAGCATCATGCTGCACTTCAAAGAAAACAACTATGGACACTTAGTAATGTTGATCATGAAGTAGCATTGGATACTCTTAAGCAAAGAGATGACTCTTCAGGCACACTTGAATAGCATTTTCAAGAATGGAAGGTAGAATGCTTATGTTCATTATGATTAAGTTCATTAGTGTTCTTTATTTAATACTAATATTTTATATACTATTGCAATGCAAGTGTCTTTAATAGTGATATTTTGTATGCACTTATGTGATATTTTTGGCAATATTGATCATGGACCTGCTGCAACAATAGCTATCTTTGATCCTTTCGAAGAGGTATGTGTGTTTTATAGTTTGCATCACTAGCTCATCATACTATCTGTTGTTTAGGATTAATATAGATATGTTAGTCTAAGCATCTTTTTCTCTTATTGTGGACAATATAGATTTCTATTTTCCAACTTTGTGATATTCTCGGCACGATTGATCATTGACCTCACAAGTAACAATTGCCACCGGGATCCTTTGAAGAGGTATGCATTTTAGTTTGAATCACCAATTCATCATCATTCAAATTTTTTTGATTAATATATATTTTTTAGTCTAAGCATCTTTTCTATTGTGACAATATAGATTTTTCATTTTCCCACTTTTATGATATTCCTAGCATGATTGATCATGGACCTGCTGCAACAATAGCCAGCTTTGATCCTTTTAGAGAGGTATGTGACAGATTACAACAATATAGATTTGTTATTCTAAGCATCTTTATAGTTTGCATCACCAATTCACTTCATCGCCCGTTGTTTAGATTAATACCGATATGTTAGTCTAAGCATCTTTTCTATTGTGACAATATAGATTTCTCATTTTCCCACTTTTGTGATATTCCTGGCATGATTGATCATGGACCTATTACAATAATAGCTAGCTCTGATCCTTTCTTAAAAGAGGCATGCAATAGATTACAACAATTTAGATTGGTTATTCTAAGCCGCCTTTTATAGTTTGCATTACCATCTCATCATATTTTGTGTCATTTAGAATAATATAGATTGGTTATTCTAAGCCACCTTTGATGGTTTGTAATGTGTGCTTACCATCTCTTTAACGGAACATACTACTATTGCTGGAAGATCGCGGCCTCTGGAATGCCTCTAATAGGAAAATTTTGTAAAATTTGAATTCTCAAATTGGAAACAATGTAAAACGGTCATAATTGTGTATGGGCATAATCTATACCCAGTGATGTTTTTTGAAATATGGGTCAAATGTCTGGCATTGTATAAAGGGTATGTTTAAAATGTAAATGGGTCTGTATTTTGGAAACTCATAGGTTTTGTAAAGGGGTCTATTTTTGTACTTAATCGAGCTACAACCGTTGGTTTTCTTCCTGGTTCTTTCCTATCGGTATGCTCGTTTGAACCAGGTTTTGTAATATCTCCCATTTATATATAATAAATTATAGTGGCTTTCAACTTTTTCTCCTCAAATCCAACTTGGGCGCAACTTCATTTTTAGCAACTTTCATGAGGTTTTTAAGGAAATCAATGTTTCCAACCTTGCCACACCCTATAAATTCATCAAACACGTCTATTAGGACCTGTACAAGCTTGATCCAACTTTAAATCTTGCTGCCCCCACGTTTCATTGACATTAGCAAGTTGTAACCACCATTTTTGGTGCAGGAGCACCTACACCACAATATCATTGTGGATCATTTCAATGATTAAAGTGTTAATATTTTGAGTTTTTTCTTTAATGAGATCTAATAGTCCTAATGGTCATGTATTAGGAGGAGTGTTTAAGTTTTAGGGTAAAAAAAACATGGAGATCCCAACTTGTCCTAGTTGTTGCTTTGTATCCTTTGAAGGAAAAATTAGTAAATTTGTTTAGGGACAAGCAAGAACAGTGTTTTGAACATGCAATGATGCTATTTCAAGCCATTAAGTGAGGTCTTAGTAAAGTTAGAAGTGGAAAAGCTCAACATTTCATTATGAGTCATATTAATGTGAAAAATGTTTGTATTTTGGCCTTCAACGATCATTAAGGTTTCAAAAGTAAATTAATATTGGTGGTTAAAGGAATTGGGAGTTGGATTCCAAGGCATAACAATGTACTTAAGGCCTTCAAGGGCTCGAGACAGGTTTGGTTGAAGGATTTTTTTTTTCTTTGAATCAATAAAGTTTCAATTGCTCAGTTCATATTTTACTGTTTTTCTTGTGTTTTCTGCATGTGCAAAGGCCATTCAAGCATTTTTGTATAAAAAATTTAAGTAGAAACATTATTACATTTCTTGAAGTTATTTCAAGAGTGGAAGGCGTGGAGAATTGGGTTTTGAAATAAAATGAAGAGTTAAAGGTCTAAAAATTATGGTTTTTTTTCACTTGAAAATAGAGTTTTTACCCTAGGGTTTGCAAAAATCTCTGAGATACCAAAAGTTTCTTTTTTTTTCTAAGCATATTGGGGTCTAAATAAAGGTGTCTAAGGTGGTGGCATAGTTTGAAAGGTTGTGTAAGTGCTACATCCAATAAACCCTCAAGAATTACACTAAAAAAAAGGGTTTTTTGATTTGAAGGTTACAGGTCCATACAAATGGAATACAATTGTAGAATCTTTGTTTCCTTGGCAATTTATTTTCTGCCCCAAGGTTTCAGGGGTCTGTGTGGTGTTTGAAGGTATGTTGCTTTGCATTTTTGGGCTAATTGATTAGCTTGTTCAAGGGTGAATGTATAGGAAGTCAACGCTGGTCCAAAGGAGTCTATGTTGTTTCTCATATATGTTGTGTAACTTGGATATGGGTGTTTGAATCAGTCATGTGTTCATCTGTTGTTTTGGAAAATTGTGGAGTAATTGGACAAAAACTAGTTTCTCACTATTACAAGGGTTTAAGGAGGTTAAAGAGGGAAATGTGTATTTAGTTTCTTGTCAAGTTTTAAGGGAGTTTTGGACTGTCCAAAGAGGTTAGAATAATCTTGTTAGATGCCTCAAATAGGAAGGTTGCAAAGAGTTTGTGATTGTGCCCTTGTGTCTGCATCAAATTTTCACGTAATTTCACTCGGTCCAATGTAGCTTAGAGTGATTCAGTGTATTTCATTGTAAAATAGGACCATCCCTAGCATAAACGTACCCATCCAGATGTGTTGGAACACTCCATTTGGTCGTACGAGTTGTGGAATGAAAGTTGCACCACTTTGCAACTTTACACTGCTTGCATCTGGAAACTTTTCCCTCCACTGAAAAGTCATCACCACAGGAAAACACCTTCAAGATAGCAAAAAATGAGAGATATTTTTATAGAAGGTCCCAACACAAGCCCATAATCTCAAACGAAGAGTCTGTAAGAATCACGCTCTCTGAGAAATAGCCCTTCAAAGATTGCTGCTTTTTAGCACTTTGGACTCTTAAGGTAAATCGTCAGTCCAATGTAGCTTAGAGTGATTCAATGTATTTGGGTGCAAGAGAGGACCATCCCTAGAGTAAACCTATCCATCCAGACGTGTTGGAACAATCGGTTTGGTCATACAAGTTGCCAAATGAAAGTTGCACCACTTTGCAACTTTACACTACTTGCATCTAGCAACTTTTTCCTCCACTAAAAAGTCATCACCACAGGAAAACATCTTTGAGATAGAAAAAACTGAGAGAGTTTTTTGTAGAAGGTCCCTACATGATCCCATAGCCTCAGACAGAGAGTCTGTAAGCATCACGGTCTCCGAGAAATAGCCCTTCAAAGATTGCTGCCTTTTAGCACTTTGGACTCTTAAGGGAAATCGCCGGTCCAATGTAGCTCGGAGTGATTTGGTCCAATGTAGTTCGGAGTGATTCAACATCTAGTTGTTACTTATGCAATGTGAAGTAATGCTTTGAGTTTGAAAGATGTGCAATGCAATGTAATCAACAATATGAATATAAACTACATAATAGTTAACCATTCTTTTTATGCTATTGTACATTGATATTTAACCATTGCTCACTTGATTAAATTTTCAAAGAGTTTAATCATGCACATGAGGAGGAAATTAAATTTTGAATGTTAACTTCTATATATATCAAATTATCCAATAATCAAGTGTATGTCCATATAAAAAAATGGCATCAACGCCAACTCAAACAAAGTTTTACAATATGTGGCATATGCCATCTCGACATCTATTCAAAATTTACATGATAAAATGTCTATCTCATCCTAAACTACTGGTGGATAATCAAAATGTAGCCTCTTTGAAGCACTCGTTGGCTCTGAAGGTAGCTACACAAGAAAAAGTCAAACCACAATTTAGATTAGTTATACTATATAATTTAAAATTGAATAATTAACATAAAAATCAATACACATTGAATTATAATTGAACTCTAAAATTGAAATCTTGATTACCTGAAATATACGTCTCTTTGAAGGGTCAGGAGTCCTAGAATATACCCCTCTCAAAGAACTAACCAAACCAAATTTTGTAACGTCAATCTATATATGTGAACAAAAACATGAAATTGATCCAAGTTAGCATAGAATTGTCGATAATAAGAACACATTTACCAAGCACAAAATAAAATAAACACATACCTCTTTAGGCTGATCTTTTTCTGTATCTCCTTTAGGTGTTTCAACACCTCCTCCTTCAGGTGTTCGAATACCTACTCCTTTAGGTGTTGTGGCACTTATCAACAATGATGTATAGCTCACAACCACCTGTACATAAAAATGACAAGTACATATGAAACCACAAATCTATGTCAATGTATGCATAATCAATAAAAGATCTTATAAATCTTAATTCATTCAAATTTGAGTTCAATTACCTTTCCCTTATCTAACATTGTGCCTCCATAGTTTGGAGAGCGTCGTACCTCACTCACACTAGGTGTTTCCTACAATCAAAGAATAAGATAAACATATAAGTTAATATATAATTTCATTAATGACAATTCAAATGACAAGCAAGTATATAGTAAAAAAATGTAAATGAGTGAGTGCGAAAATACATACTGTGTGCGTCTCGAGGCCAAATGAAATGGCCCTAAGGGTGCTATCAATCACCTATGTGAGCTCCTCCTCATACATTAACTGTTAAATAGACCATGTAAATAAATATTAGTACTTGATACTATCTATTATTAATATTCATTTAAAAAAAAATGCAAGTTATGAATTTACACCTTAAATGTTACTTGTGTAACTACTCCAATGTCCACCTCTCTAGTAGGAGAGGACTCTGTAGGGTGTGCTCCACTCCCCTACGTGTGATCTACTATAATCTCCACATCCTGGATGTCATAACCATAAGTGTCTAATGGATGCTCAGGGGGTTGTACAATAGGACCCAAGAATATTTGCTGGCACGTATTGCAAATATGTGGACCCGAGGAGGATGATGCAGTAGCATTGGATCCATTGCCAAGATCACCAGACTGTGGCTGAGCTACTGCAGAAGCACATGGGAAACCAAAAGACCACTCAAAGAGTGAATGGCCTGGATAGTTTGTGTGGATGCATTATCCGTAATATTTGGATGTTGTACTGGAGGTGGTGGAGGAAGGGGAGGACGTGGAACATGTGGGTGCCTAACTACTCTAGCTGCCCTTGGCCTATCCTGGGGCATACCTCCACCAATGCCCTAGAAGGGTTTAATGTCAAAGTAATTGACATGATGCCCTAAAAAAACTCAACATATAATTTTTTAATAAAGTAAAAAAGTACATCAAGATTATTGTTGGGTGGTTTATCAAAAACCATACACCCACGACCCCAAAATTTATCTACTATGCCCCTATGCGTGCACCATTTTATATAAATTTTTGGTTTGTTAACATTAACTGGCAAACCAGTACGGGGGTTAATAAATAAAGAGGCTATTTGGGCTTTTGTTATTTAGAGATCTTTCACATCATCATAAGACAATCCACATGCATAATATTCCCTCATGGTTTCTCGCCACGAATGAAAGACATTATGTTGGGTGGAGAGGTTTTCTACTTTTGTAATTATTCTTGTCAATGTGGTTGAAATACAGGATAATCGAGGGATTTTCTTATAAATATCACAAATTCCCCTCAATTGCTCCAATTTTTCATGAATTAAGTCTTGAATTGATGGTTGTGTAGGTGGTGGAGCATTTCGCATTTCTTCATTTTGATTCTCAGCTGGTGGATTTTCATTCTCAACTGGTGGAATTTGTGCATTCTCATTCTCAATAGCCATAATGCCTAATTAAAGTTAAGAAATAATTAATCTAATTAAAATTAGAGAATATAAATGAAAATATTATAAAAATACCCTAGTTTTAAAAAAAAATCCAAAAAAAAACCTATTTTTTAACAAAAATCTATAAAATTATCTAATTTTTAATACAAATACATAAGAAACACTATTTTTAAATCAAAATCCATAAAAACATTCATTTTTTTATCAAAATCCATTCTAAACTCAATTGTTTCATAAAAATTCAATCAAAAACCCTATTTTGAAAAACAAACCACAAAAAACATTAATTTTTTTTTATCAAAATCCATTCTAAATTCAATTTTTCATAAAAATTCAATAAAACCCTATTTTGAAAAATCCACAAAAATTCATTTTTTTAATCAAAATGCATTCTAAACTCAAATTTTTCATAAAAATTCAATCAACAACCCTATTTTAAAAAAAAATCCACAAAAACCTATTTGAAATTATTCAAATCTAATTAAAAATTGAATCAAAGCAAATAAAAGTCAAAATCCTTACCTTTTCAAATCTAAATTTGGCCAAAGCGGATATCTGTTACGCGAAGAATCAATTCACTGTGCGCTCGTGGGTTGTGGATTGTGAAATAACTTTAAAACAATGAAAAAGGTTTTATATATATGCTTTTTACAAATCGGATATCCGATTTGGATCAGATATCCGATTTGTAAAACTAGGATTGGTGTTTTCTATGGTGGTGTGTACTAACACTCGAGCCTAAAAAAAGTCAACACGGTATTTTTCACGTTTTTTAGTTGATGTTAGACGTGTTTTTTCCCTCATTGCCACTTTTTGGCCCACCATGATCCTGCACATACCCATTATTGACAATTGTATGCTAACTTGGATCAATTTTATGTTTTTGTTCACATATACAGATTGACGTTACAAAAGTTGGTTTGGTTGGTTCTTTGATAGGGGTATATGCTAGGACTCCTGACCCTTCGAAGAGACGTATATTTTAGGTAATCAAGATTTCAATTTTAGAGTTCAATTATAATTCAATGTATATTGATTTTTATGTTAATTATTCGATTTTAAATTATATAGTATAACTAATCTCAATTGTGGTTTGAATTTTTCTTGTGCAGCTACCTTCAAAGCCAATGAGTGCTTCAAAGAGGCTCCATTTTGATGATCCACAAGTAGTTTAGGATGAGATAGACATTTTGGCATGTAAATTTTGAATATATAAGAGATGGCATATGCCACATATTGTAAAACTTTTGTTTGAGTTGGCATTGATGCCATTTTTGTATATGGACATACACTTGATTATTGGATAATTTGATATATAGAAGTTGACAATCAAAATTTAATTTCCTCCTCATGTGCATGATTAAACTCTTTGAAAATTTAATCAAGTGAGCAATGGTTAAATATTATGTAGTTTATATTCATATTGCTGATTACATTGCATTGCACATCTTTCAAACTCAAAGCATTACTTCACATTGCATAAGTAACAACTAGATGCTGATAGATGAAAAAATTTCAATAACAATGTAGTTTTTACAAAGTCAACCTAAGCAGTTATGCAATTACTTCACATTACATAACTAATAACTAGAGCAACTATCAATTGCATTAGCTTGTCATGGAATTCTATGAGACCACATTTCTTTGAGGGAACTTGGCACAAAACTCACAAAAAATGAAAAGAAAGCACTCAAACAAACTTTAAAGGGGTCTCAGTGCCCTCATTCGACACGCCACGCAGCCATTTACTTGAGTGTAGAAATAACAATGGAGAAAACATGTAAAAATAATTTTACACTCAAGTAATATGTAGAAATGAATTGAGATAAAGTTTGTTTGAGTGCATTTAAAATGAGGTTTTAAGCCTTGCAAGAGAAGAGAGATGTTGGAGAGTACATCAAGTCAGTGAGAACCAAAGTGTAATGTGTTTTAGTTTGTAGTACTCCTCTGTTTCTCTGCAGATGTGTGATAAATTCTTAGTCCAACATCTCTCTTCTCCTGCAAGGCTTAAAACTTCATTTTAAATGCACTCAAACAAACTTTAAAGGGGTCTCAGGCCTATTGCCCCCTCATTCCACATGCTATGCAACAATTTACTTGCTATGTAGGGGTCAAACAATGGAGAAAACATGTAAAAATAATATATATATATATATATATATATATATATATATATATATATATATGCACTAGAAGCATGAATTAGATTAGAATATCACATAACATCATATAAACAAAAAAACCACCATAAACTTGAATGTCATTTAAAACATGCATGATAAATATTCATCATTGAAACTTGAATTGTGGTAGCTTGATATACAAAGTCTATTGATGCCAGGGTTCAATTTGTATGATATTAAAAAAAGAAGCCAATTGAGTAGAGTTATCAACATTCTTCAGAAATCATAAGATTTTTTTTAGTACACTAGCCATTTTGATGTCTTCTTGAAGTCTCAAACGTTATTTTGTATCATTGTTACATTGGTCTTGAGAGTGGTAGCTTAATATAGGTCCACAATACAAAATCTGGTTTACTTATGCAGTGTAACAGTGGCATAGGAAGATTTTTCATTGAAAGAACGAAAGTGTGATTGCACATTTGAAGTGTATAAACACATACCTTTTTATAATATCAAGGATACTTTTTGAATCTTCCGTGCATTGCTAATCTAAAAGGAAAGGTCTTTTTCCTAATCTGTATGCAGCCATGCTTTTGATATTGTCAAAAAGAGCAAAACTTCCCTAATGATGCAAAGGAACGGCCAAGTAGTTCTAACTCTCCACATGAGAGAAGAGAGATGTTGGAGAGTACATCAAGTCAGTGAGAACCAAAGTGTAATGTGCTTTAGTTTGTAGTACTCCTTTGTTTCTCTGTAGATGTGTGATAAATTCTTAGTTCAATGATGTTGAACAATTTTTGAAAAAAGAAAGTTGTCTCACAGTCCACATTCAATCCAACAAGAAAAAATGAAAGCTCAGCCTCTTGGAATGAAAATTCTTGTTTGCAAAACAAATGAATAAGAATGAGGTAGTTAAGGTGTTTGAAGTTATTTAGAGGTCACTTTTAGAGTGCAAGGCTTAAAAATTCATTTTAAACGCACTCAAACAAACTTTAAATTGGTCTTAGGCCTGTTGCCCCCTCATTCCACACGTTATGCAGCCATTTACTTGCTGTGTAGGGGTCGAACAATGGAGAAAACATGTAAAAATTATATATATATGTAGCCTAGAAGCATGAATTAGGATTAGAATATCACATAACATCATATAAACAAAAAAACCACCATAAACTTGAATGTCATTTAAAACATGCATGAAAAATATTCATCATTGAAACTTGAATTGTGGTAGCTTGATATACATAGTCTATTGATGCCACAGTTCAATTTGTATGATATTGAAAAAAGAAGCCGAGTAGACTTATCAACATTCTTCAGAAATCATAAGAATTTTTTTAGTACACTAGCCATTTTGATGTCTTCTTGTAGTCTCAAATGTTATTTTGTATTATTGTTACATTGGTCTTGAGAGTGGTAGCTTAATATAGGTCCACAATACAAAATCTGGTTTACTTGTGCAGTGTAATAGTGGCATAGGAAGATTTTTCTTTGAAAGAACGAAAGGGTGATTACACGTTTGAAGTGTATAAACACATACATTTTTGTAATATCAAGGATAATTTTTGAATCTTTCATGCATTGCTAATCTAAAAGGAAAGGTATTTTTCCTAATCTGTATGCAACCATGCTTTTGACATTGTCAAAAAGAGTAAAACTTCCCTAATGATGCAAAGGCATGGCCAAGCAGTTCTAACTCTCCACATGAGAGAAGAGAGATGTTGGAGAGTACATCAAGTAAGTGAGAACCAAAGTGTAATGTGTTTTAGTTTGTAGTACTCCTTTGTTTCTCTGCATATGTGTGATAAATTCTTAGTTCAATGATGCTGAACAATTTTTAAAAAAAGAAAGTTGTGTCACAGTCCGCATTCAATCCAACAAGCAAAAATGAAAGCTCAACCTCTTGGAATGAAAATTCTTGTTTGCAAAACAAATGAATAAGAACAAGGTAGTTAAGGTGTTTGAAGTTATTTAGAGGTCACTTTTAGGGCGAAAGGCCTAAAACTTCATTTTAAATGCACTCAAACAAACTTTAAAGGGGTCTCAGGCCTGCTGCCCCCTCATTCCACATGCTATGCAGCCATTTACTTGTTGTGTAGGGGTCGAACAATGGAGAAAATATGTAAAAATAATATATATATATATATATATATATATATATACATATGCAGCCTAGAAGCATGAATTAGGATTAGAATATCACATAACATCATATAAACAAAAAAACCACCATAAACTTGAATGTGATTTAAAACATGCATGATAAATATTCATCATTGAAACTTGAATTGTGGTAGCTTGATAAACAAAGTCTATTGATTCCAAGGTTCAATTTGTATGATATTGAAAAAAGAAGCCAACTGAGTAGAGTTATCAACATTCTTCAGAAATCATAAGAATTTTTTTAGTACACTAGCCATTTTGATGTCTTCTTGTAGTCTCAAAAATTATTTTGTATCATTGTTACATTGGTCTTGAGAGTGGTAGCTTAATATAGGTCCACAATACAAAATCTAGTTTACTTATGCAATGTAACAGTGGCATAGGAAGATTTTTCTTTGAAAGAACGAAAGGGTGATTGCACGTTTGAAGTGTATAAACACATACCTTTTGTAATATCAAGGATAATTTTTGAATCTTCCATGCATTGCTAATCTAAAAGGAAAAGTCTTTTTCCTAATCTGTATGTAGCTATGCTTTTGACATTGTCAAAAAGAGCAAACCTTCCCTAATGATGCAAAGGCATGAACAAGCAATTCTAACTCTCCACATGAGAGAAGAGAGATGTTGGAGAGTACATCAAGTCAGTGAGAACCAAAGTGTAATGTGTTTTAGTTTGTAGTACTCCTTTGTTTCTTTGTAGATGTGTGATAAATTATTAGTTCAATGATGCTGAACAATTTTTGAAAAAAGAAAGTTGTCACAGTCCGCATTCAATCCAACAAGAAAAAATGAAAGCTCAACCTCTTGGAATGAAAATTCTTGTTTGCAAAACAAATGAATAAGAATGAGGTAGTTAAGGTTTTTGAAGTTATTTAGAGGTCACTTTTAGGGTGCAAGGCTTAAAACTTCATTTTAAATTCACTCAAACAAACTTTAAAGGGGTCTCAGGCCTGCTGCCCCCTCATTCCACGCGCTATGCAGCCATTTACTTGCTATGTAGGGGTCGAACAATGGAGAAAACATGTAAAAATTATATATATATATATATATATGCAGCCTATAAGCCTGAATTAGGATTAGAATATCACATAATATCATATAAACAAAAAAACCACCATAAACTTGAATGTCATTTAAAACATGCACGATAAATATTCATCGTTGAAACTTGAATTGTGGTAGCTCGATATATAGAGTCTATTGATGCCAGGGTTTGATTTGTATGATATTGAAAAAAGAAGACAACTGAGTTGAGTTATTAGCATTCTTCAAAAATCATAAGAATTTTTTTAGTACACTAGCCATTTTGATGTCTTCTTGTAGTCTCAAACGTTATTTTGTATCATTGTTACATTGGTCTTGAGAGTGGTAGCTTAATATAGGTCCACAATACAAAATATGGTTTACTTGTGCAGTGTAACAGTGGCATAGGAAGATTTTTCTTTGAAAGTAAAAATGAAAGCTCAGCCTCTTGGAATGAAAATGCTTGTTTGTAAAACAAATGAATAAGAATGAGGTAGTTAAGGTGTTTGAAGTGATTTAGACGTCGCTTTTAGGGTCTTCTTGTTCACGCAAAGTGTATCAACACATACCTTTCTGAAATATCAAGGATACTTTTTGAATCTTCTATGCATTGCTAATCTAAAAGGAGATTTTGATGCATTTCTAATCTTCCCTAATGATGCAAAGGCATGGCCAAGCAATTCTAACTCTCCACATGAGAGAAGAGAGGTGTTGGAGAGTACATCAAGTTAGTGAGAACCGAAGTGTAATGTGTTTTAGTTTGTAGTACTCCTCTGTTTCTTTGCAGAAGTGCGATAAATTATTAGTTCAATGACGCTGAACAATTTTTGAAAAAATAATTGTGTCACGGTCCACTTTCAATCCAACAAGCAAAAATGAAAGCTCAGCCTCTTGGAATGAAAATTCTTGTTTGCAAAAAAAATGAATAAGAATGAGGTAGTTAAGGTGTTTGAAGTTATTTAGAGGTCACTTTTAGGGTGGAAGGCTTAAAAATTCATTTTAAATGCACAAAAAATAATGAAATTACTTCAAACCAAGTTTGTGAAGAAGTTAACTCTACTGCCCACTAGTTTCCCTTAAGAGTCCAAAGTGCTAAAAGGAAACAATATTTGAAGGGCTATTTCTCAGAGACCGTGATGCTTACAAACTCTTCGTTTGAGGCTATGGGATCGTGTTGGGACCATCTACAAAAACCTCTCTCGGTTTTTGCTATCTCAGAGGCGTTTTCCTGTGGTGATGAATTTCCAGAGGGAAAAGTTGCCAGATGCAAGTAGTGTAAAGTTGCAAAGTGGTGCAACTTTCATTCCACAACTCGTACGACCAAACGGACTATTCCAACACGTCTAGATGGGTACGTTTATGCTAGAGATGGTCATCTTTTGCACCCAAATACACCGAATCACTTTGAGCTACATTGGATCGACGATTTCCCTTAAGAGTCCAAAGTGCTAAAAGGCAACAATATTTGAAGGGCTATTTCTCGGAGACCGTGAGGCTTATAGAATCTCTGTCCAAGGCTATGGGATTGTGTTGGGACCATCTACAAAAACCTATCTCTGAGGCATTTTCCTGTTGTGATGACTTTTCAGTGGAGGGAAAAGTTGCCAGATGCAAGTAGTGTAAAGTTGTAAAGTGGTGCAACTTTCATTCCGAAACTCGGACGACCAAACATACTCTTCCAACACGTCTGAATGGGTACATTTATGTTAGGGATGGTCCTCTTTTGCACCCAAATATGATAAATCACTCCGAGCTACATTGGATCGACTATTTCCCTTAAGAGTCCAAAGTGCTAAAAGGCAGCAATATTTGAAGGGCTATTTCTCGAAGACCGTGAGGCTTACAGACTCTCCATCCAAGGCTATGGGATCATGTTGGGACCATCTACAAAAGCCTCTCTTGGTTTTTTCTATCTTAGAGGCATTTTCCTATGGTGATAACTTTTTCAGTGGAAGGAAAAGTTGCCAGATGCAAGCAGTGTAAAGTTGCAAAGTGGTGCAACTTTCATTCCACAAGTCGTATGACCAAATGAACTATTCCAACACATCCGGATGGGTATGTTTACGCTAGGGATGGTCCTCTTTTGCACCCAAATATGTCGAATCACTCTGAGCTACATTGGACCGACAATTTCCCTTAACAGTCCAAAGTGCTAAAAGGCAACAATTTTTGAAGGGCTATTTCTTGGTGACCGTGAGGCTTAAAAAATCTCTGCCTGAGGCTATGGGATCGTGTTGGGACCATCTACAATAACCTTTCTCAGTTTTTTCTATCTCGGAGGCGTTTTCCTGTGGTGGCAAGTTTTCAGCTGAGGGAAAAGTTGTCAGATGTGAGCAGTGTAAAGTTGCAAAGTGGTGCAACTTTCATTCAACAACTCGTACGACCAAACGAACTATTCCAACATGTCTGGATGGGTACGTTTACGCTAGGGATGGTCCTCTTTTGCACCCAAATACGTCGAATTACTCTGAGCTACATTGGACCGATGATTTCCCTTAAGAGTCTAAAGTGCTAAAAGACATCAATCTTTGAAGGGCTATTTCTTGGAAACTGCTATGTTTACAAACTCTCCGTTTGAGGCTATGGGATCATGTTTGGCCCATCTAAAATAACCTCTCTTAGTTTTTGCTATCTTAGAGGCATTTTCCCATGGTGGCAAGTTTTCAGTTGAGGGAAAAGTTGTCAGATGCAAGCAGTGTAAAGTTGCAAAGTGGTGCAACTTTCATTCGGCAACTCATACGACCAAACAGACTGTTCCAACATGTCCATATGGGTACGTTTACTTTAGGGATGGTCCTCTTTTGCAACCAAATACGCCGAATCACTCTGAGCTAGATTGGACCGAGTGAAATTTGGTGAAAAATTGATGCAGACACAAGGGAACAATTACAAAATCTTTGCAACCTTCCTATTTGAGGCATCTAACAAGATTATTCTAACCTCTTTGGACAATCCAAAACTCCCTTAAAACTTGACAAGCAACTAAGTACACATTTCCCTCTTTAACCCCTTTAAACCCTTGTAATAGTGAGAAACTAGTTTTTGTCCAATTACTCCACAATTTTTCAAAACACCAGACCAACAAATGAATGATTCAAACACCCATATCCAAGTTACACAACATATATGAGAAACAACATAGACTCCTTTGGACCAGCATTGACTTCCTATACATTCACTATTGAAAAGGCTACTCAATTAGCCCAAAAATGCAAAGCAACATACCTTCAAAAACTACAAAGACCCCTGAAACCTTGAGGAAGCAAATAAATTGCCAAGAAAACAAAGATTATACAATTGGATTCCATTTGTATGGACCTGTAACCATCAAATCAGAAAACCCTTGTTTTTAGTGTAATTCTTGAGGGTTTATTGGATCTAGCACTTCCACAACCTTTCAGACTCTGCCACCACCTTAGACACCTTTATTTAGGCCCCAATATGCTTAGAAAACAAAGAAACTTCTGGTATCTCAAAGATTTTTGCAAACCCTAGGGTAAAAACTCTATTTTCAAGTGAAAAAAACCACCATTTTTAGATATTTAACTCTTCATTTTATTTCAAAACCCAGTTCTCCATGCCTTACACTCTTAAAATATCATTTCCTAAGCCCTACCAACTCATCCCACCAATTCACATTGGCACACAGGAGGTGGGATGAGATTCAAGCCATTAAAATTGCAAATCTCTTATTCCCTTGTTCAGGAACCCGTCTAAAGAAAGTCCGAGTTTTGAGGTACAAATGAATAAAGAAACCCTCAATTAAGAAGTCAGAATAAATTAAAGACATGTAATAACATTTCTACATAAAGTTCTGGTACAAAAATTCTTGAATGGCTTGTGCACAGGCAAAAAACACAAGAAAAACAGTAAAATATGAACCGAGCAATTGAAACTTTATTGATTCAAAGAAAAAAACTCCTTCAACCAAACCTGTATCGAGCCCTTGAAGGCCTTAAGTACATTTCTATTCCTTGGAATCCAACTCCCAATGCCTTTAACCACCAATATTAACTGACTTTTGAAACCTTAATGACCGTTGAAGGCCAAAATACAAACATTTTTCACACTAATATGACTCATAATGAAATGTTGCACTTTTCCACTTCTAACTTTACTAAGACCTCACTTAATGGCTTGAAATAACATCATTACATGTTCAAAACACTATTCTTGCTTGTCACTAAACAAATTTACTAATTTTTCCTTCATAGGCTACAAAGCAACAACTAGGACAAGTTGGGATCTCCATGTTTTTTTGACCCTAAAACCTAAAAACTCTTCCTAATACATGACCATTTATCCTATTAGATCTCATTAAAGACAAAAACTAAAAATATTAACTCTTTATTATTGAAATGATCCACAATGATATTGTGGTGTAGGTGCTTCTGCACCAAAAATGGTGGTTACAACTTGCTAATGTCAATGAAATGTGGGGGCAACAAGATTTAAAGTTGGATCAAGCTTGTGCAGGTCCTCATAGACGTGTTTGATGAATTTATAGGGCATGGCAAGGTTGGAAACATTGATTTCGTTAAAAACCTCATGAAAGTTGCTAAAAATGAAGTTGCACCCAAGTTGGATTTGAGGAGCAAAAGTTGCAAGCCACTATACTTTATTATATATAAATGGGAGATATTACAAAACCTAGTTCAAACGAGCATACCGACAGGAAAGAACTAGGAAGAAAACCTTCGGTTGTAGCTCAATTAAGTACAAAAAGTTATTACAGAATTGTCCCAATAACAGTAACAAAGCATACACCTATATGACTAATTCAACCTATGAGTTTCCAAAATACAGAATCCTTTACATTTTAAACATACCCTTTATACAATTCCAGACATTTGACCCATATTTCAAAAAACATCACTAGATATAGATTATGCCCATACACAATTATGATTGTTTTACATTGTTTCCAATTTGAGAATTCAAATTTTACAAAATTTTCCTATTGGAGGCATTCAAGGCACAACCTTTGATAATAGTAGTATGTTCACATTCTGGACTGACAAGCACCTATACAAACCATCAAGGTAGCTTAGAATAACCAATCTATATTATTCTAAATGACACAAAATATGATGAGATGGAAATGCAAACTATAAAAGACGCTTAGAATAACCAATCTATATTGTTGTAATCTATCGCATACCTCTCCGAAAGGATCAAAGCTAGCTATTGTTGTAGTAGGTCCATGATCAATCGTGCCAGAAATATCACAAAAGTGGGAAAATGAGAAATCTATATTGTCACAATAGAAAAGATGCTTAGACTAACAAATCTATGTTAATCTAAAGAACTTGAATGATGATGAATTGGTGATGAAAACTATAAAAGATGCTTAGAATAACCAATCTATATTATTCTAAATAACACAAAATATGATGAGATGGTAATGCAAACTATAAAAGACGCTTAAAATAACCAATCTATATTGTTGTAATCTATCGTATACCTCTCGGAAAGAATCAAAGCTGGCTATTGTTGCATTAGGTCCATGATCAATTATGCTAGGAATATCACAAAAGTGGGAAAATGAGAAATCTATATTGTCACAATAGAAAAGATGCTTAGACTAACAAATCTATATTAATCTAAACAACTTGAATGATGATGAGTTGATGATGCAAACTATAAAAGATGCTTAGAATAACCAATCTATATTGTTCTAATCTATCACATACCTCTTCAAAAGGATCAGAGCTGGCTATTGTTACAGCAGGTCCATGATCAATCTTGCCAAAAATATCGCAAAAGTGCATACAAAATATCACTATTAAAGACACCTGCATTACAATAGTATATAAAATATTAGTATTAAATAAAGAACACTAATGAACTTAATCATAATGAACATAAGAATTGTACCTTCTATTCTTGAAAATACTATTCAAGTGTGCCTGAAGGGTCATTTCTTTGCTTAAGAGTATCCAATATTGCTTCACGTTAAACATTACTAAGTGTCCATAGTTGTTTTTTCTTTGGTTTGGCATGATGCTTCAACAAATTAACATTTGTTGCTATAACAAGGTTCGCATACATGAGAATGGTTTTGTGTTTCTCGTAGTCTTCAAATGCAGGTGTGCCATTCTTTCTAATCATGTATGTTCGCAACCAAGTTCTTGCAACCACAACTGAACCTGTAGGATACATGAAACCATCATCATCTTCCATCGGTTGTGTTAGCTTATGCTTTACCCGCACACATTGAGCCAACCAATAGTCTGATCTCTCTTCATTCCCCTGTGGTGCAACAACTACAAAAATATGTCCTAGCTGTAGTAGATCTGAAAGTAGGTCGTAATCAACTGAACTTTCCATTGTGTCATTTGTCATGGATATTGTTTGAGATAAAGGAGTTACATATTGTGGTACCCATGTATCCAACCACTCACTTGACTCACATTGATCCCACTTGGACTGAATACAACTCTGACAAAAACAAGCCAACTCTCGTGTCCAAACGATCCATGTGCCTGCATCTGAGCTTCAAAATGAATGCATCTTTGAAGAATCTTTGATTGTATGACAATCCAATCTGCCTCCCACTGTAATCTCCTCAACGAACCAAAATAATCTACGCACTATTGAATCAAGTGTCCCTCCCTGTGACAATGTTGAAATACACCAATCAACAATAGAACATGTATTGCTGAATTTTTCTCCTGAAATCTTCAATTTCTCCTTAACTAGAGCTCTCTTTACGCATGCACCTGCTCCATCATGCTCCCCTTTCCCATGTCCAGCTTCAAAAAAACTCCAAATATGAGGTAGACCCCTCTCTACATGCATTCTACTCAACCAATAAAACATATGAGCATTCTTGAATTTACCTATGCAATTATATGACCAAATTAGATGTCAGCCCAATGCTATATCATGCTCTTGCAAGAAATCAAAAAAATTCTCGAAACAATGTTGGACATACTCGGACAAGTGAGATCTATCATCACTCATATAAAAATGATACTCTCTGATTATCTTTTGATCCTCCTATGTACTATCAGGTGCATGTCTAAAAGTTATGTGGACAAAAATATTAATATGAATGGAATTGTAATACTTTGATTGTACCTCATTTTGTGGTTGCAATGTGTAGTTTTCTGCAAAATCAACTACTGATATAATAGTGCCAATCGGAAAAGAGTCCTTACACATCCTAAATTGTTGATCCAACCATTGAGACCTATGATTATGCCTTGCATACTTGTAGAAAATATTGTCCTTAAAATATGAAATAAAATCACCAACACTGCTTTCTTTTGTAACCAACTCACATCTAGAACCTTCACCTCTACTTTGCAAAGTATATTTGACTCTCATATCTCTTTTTCTCAACAAGCTTCTTTCCAAATTCATGTTCGGAACTCTCATGAAAACATTGAACAAAATTTGACAAGTCACCACATTGTGAGCACATTGTATTTAAACAATCATTTCTATAGAAAAAACAACCATCATCTCTAGAACATAAAAATAGATCTAGCAAGTCCCTTGATGATTTCAGAAGATGCATTGCACCACACTCCTGCAACATTTCATTAGTATGCAAAGTAGAACGGATATAGCATAATAGCTCATGGTACATTGAAAACTCTACATGGTATTTGCAACAAGTATTACGAATCTTAAGAGGCACACAATAAAATGGCTTCAAACCCTCAAAAGTCCTTTGTGAGATTTCCATATTTTTATGTGTTTTAATAAATTTTTTGAACAACATTTTTTGGCTTGATTCCAAGAAATGTTTATGTAGTGTACGGTCTCGATTGCCAATTCTTAACTTTAAAACATGCTTTGCATTGGGTGATACTCTAGAGGTATCATGCCAAAATTGTTGAATTACCTACTTTACATTATCGGTTAGCTTCTTATCAACACGTGGAAGCCTCTCAGAAAAATCCCATGTATCATATTTAAGAGGATCATCTATTCTTTATCTTCTCGCAAGTGCTCTATCCAAAGTTTTACGATTTATGTCAAAATCAATACAAGTTTGTCCCATAAAGCGAGTCTTTTTCAATTGATGGCTTAATAGGGCGGTTGTAATGACTCTCCGAGTAGCTCTCTTATCCTTTTCCTTGTTACTTTTTCCAATATACTTGAGAGCATTAAAAAGATTTTTGACAATAATAGAAATTTTTTCGGTCTTCTTGTTCACACAAATCTTCAATTTGGCTAGCAAAGGTCTCATCTTTTGCATCTTTAGCAATTGTACAAAAAGTTGGCATTGCTCGGTCAATGTCTTATCACTAAAATATTGGTTGAAAAGTCTTCCTAGCCCACAATCCCGAATAGTTAAATTGTTGACTGTTGCCTTCAAAATTGTTTATAATGTTCTCATCAAATTCAAGTAACCATTTAGGGGGTTCTTGAAAGTGCTGAGTGAAATATTTTTCACACAAGGTTCTTCATTTCTCATATGTCTGGTGGAAACATAATTTACACTTGCTTCAATATTATGTTCAAAATCTTCATTTCAACATTTTTCTGTGAACATTTTCAATATCAATTTGAATAATTTCATTCCCAATTTCAATATCATGTTCAACATCTTTAAATCCAACATTTTCACCTTGAACATTTTCATTATCAATTTCAATATTTTCATAAGGGTTTGGGGTTTCAGGGTTAAGGGTATATGGGAGAGAGATAGATGGAGTGAGTGTGTGAGAGAGTGACCTGAGAGAGTGGAAGAGGGTGGGAGAGTGGGATAGAGTGGGAGAGAGGGTGGTAGAGAGTGGGAGAGAGGGAGGGAGAGCTCGTGTAAGATTTGGAGAGAGTTGGAGAGAGTTGGAGAGAGTGGGAGAGAGTGGGAGAGAGGGAGGGGTAGAATGGGAGAGAGGGAAGGAGAGAGTGGGAGAGTGGGAGAGAATGGGAGAGTGCAAGAGAGTTCGAGAGAGAGGAAGAGAGTGGGAGAGAGTGGGGGAGGGTGGCAGAGGGTGAGATAGAGTGGGAGAGAGTGGGAGAGAGGGAGGGAGAGAGTGGGAGAGAGGGGTAAAGTGGGAGAGAGAGAGGGGTGGGGAAAGGAGTGGGGAGGGTGGTAGAGGGGTGAAATTAGAGTGGGAGGGTGGGAGATGGTGGGAGAGGAGTTGGAGAGAGTAGGAGAGAGGGAGGGAGGAGAGAGAATGGGAGGGGATGGGATAGGGTGGGAGAGAGTTGGAAGGTGGGATAGAGTGGGAGAGGTGGGAGAGAGGTGGGAGGAGGAGAGAGTGGGAAAGGGAATGGGAGAGAGGTGGGATAGGGTGGGAGAGGAGTTGGAGAGGTGGGATAGAGGTGGGAGGTGGGAGAGGCTGGGAGAGGGTGGTAGAGGTGGGAGAGAGTGGGAGAGAGAGGGAGGGAGAGAGAGAGTGGGAGAGAGTGGGAGAGGGTGGGATAGAGTGGGGAGAGAGTGTGGAAAGAGAGGGGGAGGGGAGAGAGTTGGAGAGAATGTGAGAGTGCAAGAGAGGTTGGAGAGAGAGAGGAGAGAGGGAGAGGAGAATGGGAGAGAATGGGAGAGTGCAAGAGAGAGTTAGAGAGAGAGTGGGGAGAGAGAATGGGAGAGTGCAAAGAGAGTTGGAGAGAGAGAGGAGAGTGGGAGAGGGGTGAGAGAGGGTGAGATAGTGTGGGAGAGTTGGAGAGGGGGAGTGGGAGAGAGGGGAGGAGAGTAAAGGGAGAGAATGGGAGAGTCACAAGAGAGTTGGAGAGAGAGAGGGAGAGAGTGGGAGAGAGGGTGGGAGAGGGTGAGATAGAGTGGGAGAGAGTTGGGAGAGAGTGGGAGGAGGAGAGTGGGAGAGTGGGAGAAAAGGGAGAGGAAGTGGGAGAGAGGGTGGGAGAGAGTGGGGAGAGGGAGGGAGAGAGAGTGGGAGGGTGATATAGAGTGGGAGAGAGTGGGAGAGAGTGGGAGAGAGGGAGGGAGAGAGTGGAAGAGTGAAAGAGAGTTGGAGAGAGTGGGAGAGAGGGTGGGAGAGAGTGGGAGAGAGGGAGGGAGAGAGTG
>VDFB02300530.1:76505-132308 GCA_007258455.2 Sequoia sempervirens | reverse complement strand
TATGACATAAAGTTCTATAAGACTCTTAGTGATAGAGAAACTCTTGCCGATAGTTTTGCACAAGCTGGTTTTGTGTTCGGTATGATGTTTCACCGATAGTGATGGACTTGTCAATGGTTCTGTGATCAGGCATTGTGGCATCGGGGAGACACAGCCTAGTGTCTCTCTGACATGTGATATATTTTTAACTTCTTTGACCGAATGGCTATCCTACGTGGTTTGTTTTTGACAAATCAGAGAAGCGGAATGTGAACCGCTAGCAGTTGGACTGTTGCAACCGTTCTTGTGAGGGAATGAACAGATTGTGAGGAAAATGACTATGTTGGGTAATGGCGGATGACAATGTACAATGTGTGAGATCATGAAGTGTTGCTCGATTGAACACGAATTATTCTGAGTGAATTCATTGGATGTTTCTGAGAGCTATTTTGTATTACGATTGATCAGTGAATGTTGTTGCTATAAAATTAACATCAGAAAGTGAAGTATGTACTCTGTATGTAATTTTGTTTACTGAAATACAAAGAGGCTTTTCTTGGTGTGGTGGGTTTTTCTCCCATAAGGGTTTTCCCACATAAATCTAGTGTCTAATTGTGTATGTTCATTTCTCTATTCTATTATCTCTTTCTTGAGTATCTTAATTAAACTATAATTGCAAAATTAAAGTCACCTCTGCATTCTTCCTTGAGCTTTTGATGTTAGGAGAGTTTGTTCCGCACCTAAGCTTTCCTTAAACATTTATGGGCGAATACATACTCACACAAAAGAAATATGAGAAACAAGAACAACCAACTATCTTGACAACACAACATTCAGATAACCTTTCGAAAGCATCCACCTCAACCATTTTAGACAATGCTACAAATTCTATAAACACACCTGACAAACACAACAACGAACAACCACTTGATTCCAAAACACTACAAAAGACTTATGGAAAAGCATATGACTTCATGAAACAATTTGGGTATAATGGAAAAGTTTGTGGTGCTTGAGAACAAGGTATCCACAACCCTATATAGCTTAACACACAACAAAAAACTCATGGTCTAGGCTATTCTCCTTCACTCAAGATCAATACTATCACACAAGACTCTTCCAAGACTCTTTCTTATTTCTCATAAATAACGTTAGTTGTTGCTCCTTGCCATGCCTTAGTTATAGGACCATAGCATACTCACTATTGCATGTTTTTCATCCATTGCAAGGAACAACATACCATCATCTACTTTAGGCTCACCTTTGTTTTGCACTAAGTGGGGGGAAAAGGGTTAGATAGCCTTATCCCTTGTATGTCATTCTTCATTGTCTCTTTCGACTACTAGTTAACTTTTCATGAACATATAAGAGCAAGATTGGGATGTGGACAACATGTCTTCAGATTGACCGGTATGTGACATACTCCCTTTCTTCATGACACACTTTATTGGAAACATAATACTTTGCATAGGGATTTCCGAGTAAGCTCTCATGTCTTCTTCTTTCTTTTTCTACTTTAAAGCAATTGCTCATAGAACGATGTGTAGCAATTCCTTTAAAGTGGGGGGCATACATTACCATAATTAATTTGCATTCATAGTGTATCCATGTCATTTGTGTGATGTGTTTGTCACTTTTTGGATGACATTGGGTGTGATGTCCTTCATAAGTGTGATTTATCTTAGCATATTGCATTCTTCTTGGTGGTTTGATGCGACACACTGCATCCCCTAAGTTATGAATATACTATTCTTTGATTGGTCCTCTCTTGGAGACATTAGACACAATGTTCCCTAAGTGACTGACCTTGCATAAACTTAACAAGACTCCTTTGAACATCTTTTTACATTACATTTTGCACTTTTACATCTTGCATATCTTTTTGTCACCTTGCATAACGCAACTTGCATGATTGTGGTACCTTTCCTTCATGGCATTTATTTCCTTGTGATGCCTTGTTAAAGTTATCAATGGGTATAACTTTGACATGGTTGAGTAGGAAGCCCAACTAGCGGCATGACTTTTCCCCATAGCCACTTTTGTGTTTGTGAGTGCATACCAACTAGCATATGTATCTTACTTCTTTTTGGCCCTTCTCACCCCACAGACAACCTGAAGTTCTATGGGCCCAGAGTGAGTACATCTTTTTCATATTTTCTTTCTTTTACCTTTCCTTTGCATGATTGTGTATCTTGGGGGCTTGGCGTACATGTGGATCTTTCTTGAATGTCTACTTTAGTGCGAGTTTGAGGCAGATTCATCCTCTCACTAAAGTGGGGGCTAAATGTGTTGTAGAAAAATGGACCCTTTTCTTGGCATGGGATTAATTCATGATTAAACAGACTTAATGAGGTTTTAATCTAGTGTTGTGAGGCATTTTATGTGTCCACACTAGGTCTTGGACCCTTGTAAATCAAATAGCATGTGTTTATTGACATCTTGTAAAGGTGTTGTAAAGTCTTGTAAAGGACTTTCACGCTTTTCTAGACCTAATTAACCTATTTCTTCCTAATTAAACATTATAAAACATATTTAATAATATTATTACATCAATCTAGAAGGCTTATAACTTAAACTTAATGTTAAATTAGTGTTTTAATATGTCTTGCACATTCACATTGATTTTTGTGCCCTTCTAGACTCTATGGACCTAATTTTAGTGTTGTAAAGTGTATTTAACCACACTTTCACATTGATTTACATGTCCCAATCCCTATTTAACATTTACATCATCACTAATAGGTCTTAATTGACCCATATTGTGCATCCCAAGGCTTTAATTCATCAAATACCCGACAAGATGGCATTTTAGACCTTATTTCCTAATTCCTTGGCTTCTTAGGTGTCGAAATGGCCCTTGTGGGACCCATTTTCCATGCATGGTGAATAATTCCCCTCCAAGTGGGATCCATTCACCATGTGTGGTGAATGAGTCCTATTTGGCCCCCATTTTGACCTTTAAGCGGGAAAAAGTGAAATTTAAAGTTTATTTTTACTTCATGTTGGCCTGTGATGTAGTATTATTGGGCACTAAGGCACACTTGTCTATAAATAAGTGTTTTTATCCTCATTTTATAGACACTATCATCAATTCAACATCTAAGAACTCAGTATTACATCTCCTATCCTTCATCTTCTATCTTAAGTCAAGCAACTTAGGGTTTCTCCATTAGAAGTCTTCAAGTTAGCATTCTAAACCATTCAAGGGAAGATTTTACATGTATTGTTGTAGAAATCCAAGATAAACCATCATTTAAAGGTAATTTACTCCATTTTTTCATGTTTCATTCATTTCTTACATCATTTTGGTTTAATTACCTAAACTGGGTTTGACCAAGGCAAACCCCCAAGCCCTAACATTCAACATATCTCTTTCTTGTCTTATTTTTTTGCAGATTTGGGAGTCTTGGAAGCTTGAGAATCATTGAAGATTTATTTTTCAAGTCATTCAATTCATCTTCCCTTCATTTGAGTTAAAATATTAAGAAAAAGGCATTTTTAGACCCGATTCTGACAATTTCTTAAGCGGACACCTGTAGAAGACAAAATTGTAGATCTGAAGCTACACAATCATCCTCTAAATTTTTAGATCCCTAAAGGAGGATTGATTCACCAATCATGGCGAATTATTCCCATCTATGGGCATGAAAACTATTTTTATCAGAATCCAGCTCTCGGCAGACAGAAACCTGTTTCTAGAAGAATTCATCGGAACAGGGACTGATTCACCCTAGATGGTGAATGAGTCCTGTTTGGCTTGAGAAACATCATCAATAAACATTCTAGACATTCCATATTCATCACATTTTTCCCAAGTGCACTTTGATTTTATCCATCTTTTTTTGTTCTACATATTTCATCCATTTAGTTCATTTTAGCAATACACAATGTGTTTTCAAACAAGTCATAATTCTTAGATTTTGCATTCATGTTTGATCAATCGTCGAGTGGTGCAATGCTTCGATGGGTCTAGGTAATGAAGGTAAGTCTTCATTTCATATTTTTTTGGTTGATAGATGATACTAACATTGCATCATATGAGGATTTTTGTACACTGGAATGATCAAGTGAGCTACACTTTTTCCTTTCCATGCACCATCATGCCCCCCCTTTCCATGCTCAGCCTCACAAACATTCCACTTATGTTTAACACTTGTAATAGCATGCATCCTACTCAACCAATAGATCATCTGCAAGTTTGTGAACTATGATGCATAATTATCTGACCATATTATATGCTAACTATATGTTATACCCCTCCTAGCCAAATCATTATAGAACTGTGATTGGATTAAGTTGTGGATTGATATTGAAGATAAGATATCCTTGTAATTATATCAAATTGGTAAATGTATTTGGATCAATCCTAAGGAATTTCATGGTGGTTTCCTTAGTTTATTCCTAAGTGTCAATCTAGGGATCATCGACTTGCAAAGGGTGTTGTGGCAATTTACCTAAGGGCTGAAAAACAATGAACTAAGTGGGGATGAATGCAACTAACACTCAATTTTTTAATCAGAAATATGGTTTTCGGTCTTCCTGTCAATTCTATGACAAGAAGCTATGTCAAGAACAGTCTACAAAAAGGATAGATTAATAGCACACAAAAAAAAAATTTAACACTTCACACTGAAAATGAATTAACAAAGTATGATCAAATAATAGAATTGAAATGTAATGTGCTAAAATAAATTCACATGTATTAGTAAACACACCAATTAACACTTATTGAAATACAATATGCTAAACTAAATTCATGTGCAACAGGAAACACACCGATTAACAACACACCCAATAATTATAAGCTAACACAATAATTATATTTAAAGATTAAACACATTTAAAATTGAAAAGACTTATTACCACACAACGTACTAATATTGTAATAATTCACTAGGTAACCGAGGAAGTGAGCCTTTCCTTCTTCGATTATTAGGTGATGAAACTTCTGAACGAAAACTCTCCTCGCTAATCAATACTCATACAGATGGTATTTGAATTATAATCTTTAAAAATAAACAGTAGTTTATAGATGCATATATCAATATCAATCTGAGTCTTAGCATACATAGTTATAGATATCATGAGCCTCTAAGTGTATAAATAATGCTAAACAAAAAAGCATATAATTGTTTAGGTTATTTTGGCCTACGACCAACAACCTCAGAAGCTAATTAAAAATAGATTATAGACTTTCAATACTATCTCAAAAAAAATAAACAACGCGGACCAGATTTAGCAAAAATGACACATGAATTTGAACAACTTCATCTCCACTCCATCAGTGCTCTTGTGCCCACGTGTTATCCACCTAATTATCCCCTGCTATCATAGTCATGAAGATAATCAATAAATGATTGAAGATTTTGATATATTTATAATTTTTTAATCTTTTCTTCACATTTTATAAAATATCCTCATTTCATTAACAAATAGTGACAGGAATAGAAAAGGATACTATAGAAATGAAAAGGTAAAGGGAAAATAAAAGGTAAAAATGATAACACATTTCACCCCCATCATTTCCCCCCAGCTTAGGGTTTTGCATGTCATGCAAAAGAACATAGGGTACAAACCAGGTGGAGAAGCCAGTTTCTACAATGTGATGGTGATTTATTTGAACCATAACTGTTTTAGTGCATGCATCTGTTTCTCATGTTCTTCGACAGGCATAAGAGTGGAGGAAATTTCTTGCTCAAGTATTGCTTTGAGTTGACCAATTTCCTCTACCTATGAGGAATTAAGAGAACATGCATCATGAACCTGCTTTTGTAGAGCTTGGTTTTCCTCAGTCATCTTGGCTAATGAACTCTTGTAGTGCTTGAATATCCTCTGTTAACTTGGTTACTAAATTCTATAGACCACCAATTTCTTCATTTTTCAACAGAGGATGCTCTTCCTCAAACTATTCCTATGCTTCTTATTCTACCTCTCCTTATGCCTCTTGGATTTTAGTGTGATGTATTCCAATATTCTCCTACTCATTGTCAACTAATGCATCCAACTCATTTCCTTCAATTGAAGTAAAAATGGGAGTTCTATCTAATTCACCTGACCTTTGTTTGCAAAATTTTTCAGGTTTCCAATGTCATCACCAAGTTGTTCAATTTGAATAAGCTCATCCTGAATGTTGGTCTTATCATGAACACCTTCTATGACAGTCAATATCTCTTCTAAAATCAAATAATTTTGCTAAGGCACCTTCAGTTTCTTGCTCAAACCTATTTTTATCTGTTTTATTGTCTATAATCTCCTCTCATGTTTTCCTCCTTTTTTATCTGTCACAACTCTCTAGAAACTAATTTTGTCCTTTTATTTTTACAGAACACTGTAGCTTAAACTATCAAATCATCAACTTCATCTTTTTTTCAGGACTTAAGACATTGTTGGCTACATTGGCCAAATTCTCCAATTTATCCATTGTGGTAGTGGGTAGTTTTTCCTTATCACAGGGAACATTTGAGGCTTTGGCTGAGGATGACCTGCTACACAATTTTTGTTTACCCCTAGATTCAAGGATTGGTGTGCTATTTTTGACAGATTTAACACTTATAGGTTTAACATTTGAACCATTGAATTGCTTGTTGCATGAACCTAGGGTTTGTTTACTAATTTTCAAATAAACAATTTTCTTTAAAGAACTAGGAGAATCACCAGGGACTTCTTTCAACTTAGAATCTTCATTATGTCCATTAGAAGGATTTTCATCCTCACTACCCTCATTTGAATATGTATGTATAGATTCCCCTTTTTCAAAAGTATTAAGATATTTTTCTATGTCACGAGATTCTTCCCCAACAGAATTGTTTGGGGTGACAAGGACGTCTTCCTCAACAAAAATTTTTGGGGTATCATCTCTAATAAACGATTCCCAGTCCCTTAGAGGATTTTTTTTTTAATTCCCTCAAAATAAATATTTTAATGAGTCCATGGTGATCCAAGTAATTCTTGTTTCCCTTTTGGTCTTCATTTCTCATTTGAGTCACAGAAGAATAAAGGAAGAACAAAACATTCACAAGTATACCTCTTTGTAGACGCAACATAAGTCAAAAATGCTTAGCATACACATATGCGTATGTACCTTCACAAGTTATATACTGAACAAAAAAATTTGCTACATCATTCCAAGGATGTGGAAGTGAGGCCAACTTCGTACCTTGCCCAGATACCACTTCGACAGATTCACCTCTTTCCAGAAACTTCTTACGAAGAGGTTTGAGATCCTTTACTCACTTTCAATTGTTAGGAAAATAGTTTTCTCTATTAGCATTAAGCTAGATACGTCAGCTACAACTTCTACTGTGATAGAGATAGCTAAACTATGAACCCTTGATTCTTGTGTAAATTCATTGCAAATTACCGCACAAGCTTGTCATCATATCCCCTCAACCTCTTGAAATATGCATTCCATCCTACATGTTTAAAGATTTTATATGCCTCAAAAACTTCTCGATCTCTCAGTTCATCCATGGGCATGGGATCAAAATGGCAATGGTGGTCCCTGCCATTATACTACCATGAGGTTTTCCAAACTAGAATAGTTTGCAGAAAAAAAGGTTAATAGATGCAAAAACTGCCACTGACAAGGAAAAGTGTTGGGAATAGTTTGGGACAGGTTCCGAATAATGGATGTGGTAGAAATGACAAGTAGGTAAATGGTAACTAAGCATAGAGATTGGTTTACAATGGTAATCATGTCAACTTATGGTTACATGGATGAGTGGAAGGGTAATAATAATATGAAATAGACAAGGCCAAGTAATAATGGTTTACGGTGTGCCAAATAGATATGACATGGATACAATTTGACGGTTCCTAGATATGACATGGATATGATTTGACGGTTCCCCCTAGCTTGGCATATGACCCATCCTTGGGTTGCATCACCATTTATTAAAAGAAAATAAGGATATTAAATAAAATAACAAAGAAACGTAAAAACCCAAACATACCAATATTGATGACCATCGGGAGTATGGAAAGTCAACGTGGAAGCGAGCACAGGAGAAACCTAAAAAACAAAAAATGGGTCTGAACAAAGTGTGTGACCAGCGCTAACATGTAAATTCCAGCTTAGTAGTGTCTTATCTGAGATCCAAGGCAATGTAGAGTGATGATGAGGACAGTATATCGGAAACGCTCCACCAAAACCACTGCCAAGGTGGATGTGTATGGGATACATTAAATATCAAGAATGACAAGTCCCAATATGGAGTACCATAGATGGAGTGCAATTAATAGAAAATAGTGGAAGTAAGACACCCTAGTAAGTAAGTGGCATGAATGTTCTAGCAGGCCATGGAACCAATGAGGTAGAAAGTGAACCTAGAACAGGAATGAAAAGCAACCACAACAAAAACTATTGTATGTATGAGTTGCAAGATGTCAACTACCCAGTAATGTGGTGGTAAAGACCTAAAGAATTGTTGTCAAGAGGAAGCAAACACTAACTAGAAAAAAATGCAAACAAAACTGATGAACAAAGGTTCCTAGCCAAATAGTGACAAGAACCAAGTCCCGATACAACCATGTAGAATGAAGCACACAGAATGGTGGTATAAATTTGAAGTAGGTTGTCACTGGCCAAAGAGAATAGCCAAAGGATAGAAAGGAATCCTCAAATAGCTGAAATGAAAATCAACTTATCCATACCAAGTAATGTTGTGTTAGTCATGAGACAACTCCTGGCACAAAAGTGCTAGGAAGTTCGGTTTTAAAAAAAAACAAATTGTACGACAACAGATCATCGGCATTGTCGGTTTTCAATCCACCACCACTTAGAGGTGTCGAAAAACCAACTTTCAAATATTAACTGGCCAACAATACCCAAAGGTTTTCATTGTTGGATCTTTTATTGCACTTTTTATGTTTTAATTTTTTTATATATTTTTTATTACTATTATTGGAAAAAAAATTAATTTGAAGAGGCAACAGGAACCAAATTTAGCTCCTTCACCATATCACAAACAAAATTTTCTTTTGAAAGGGGTTGTTTGTAAAGTTTCAAATGCTGCCCATTGACAAGAATATCCATTTGCTTTGAATTGACAATGCACAGTCTAACAACACCATTATCATACACAATCTAGATTTCATAAGGACCGAGCCAGCAAATATGAAATTTCCCCTTGAAATCTTGGAACCAAGAGTCATAAAGCAACACCCAGTCCCTAGGTTGGAATTTTTGTAACCGAATGAAGCATTCATGCCATTTTTCCCTTTACTTTTACACCACCTCTGCATGAAGAAGAGCCTCCTGTTGCATCTCATCTAAAGAATGGAGTTAAGAAAATATTTTTTTTGGGGTTTGACTGAGACTCATCCCAAGTTTAAGAGCAATGCGGAGAATCTTTGCTTCAAATTCAATTGGCAAGACAACCTTTTTACCATAGACAAGCTCATATGGTGTTAGTCCAGTGGTCGTCTTCCAAGTTGTGTGATACCTAGCCCAAACAACTTCAAGAAGTCTATCTGCCCAATCTTTCTTATGCAATGCTATTGTCTTCGTGAGAATATTCTCCAATTCTTAGTTGGTCACTTCCACTTGCCCATTGGCTTGTGGATGGCACGGGGAAGATTTACAATGCTTGATCTCATATTCTCACACCAATGCAACAACCAAATCAGAGCTGATTGTGTCCCCTAATTTGTGAAAATTTCTCTAGGAACACCATACCTGGTAAAAATATTAGAATACAAGAAGTTAGCAATCTTGGTATCCATAGCATGCTTCAAAGCTACTACCTTTACCCATTTAGTGACATAATTTGTACAAACCAAAATATATTCTTTATTTCAATGAAGATTAATGGTCCCTACAAAATATAAACCCCATTTTTCAAATGGTTCTATTGATAACTGGGGATGTAAGGGCATCTCATCAGAGTGTGTAGGCCGACGCATACATTGACACTTATCACAATGTTGAACAAACCTTTTACAATCCTTGTAGATTATTGGCCAATAATACCTTGCAATTAATACTTTGTTAGTGGTTTGTTGTGCCGTGAAATGGACTTTGTAAGGCTCAGAATGACAGAAACAAAGTATATCAAACACATCCTCTACAACACAATGACGCATAACATTATCAATTATAGTATGGAAAATTAAACCATTAATCCAACTATATTTCCCACTAAGCCCTATAAGCTTCCAGTGTTCTCTCCAGGAAAAATGGGATGGAAATCTACAGGTAACAAGATAGTTAGCAATATCAACAAACCATGGGCTCTTTACAGAAATAGTAAAAAGGTGTTCATCTAGAAAAGTATCATCCACAAGAATTTGTTCATCATCACGCTTTAGTCTAGATAGAAAATCATCCACTACATTCTCTCATCTTGGTTTGTTAAGAATAGTAATATTGAATTCCTGGAAGAGAAGAAACCACCTAATCATTCATCCTTAACAACTGGTATATTCATCAAAAATCTAATAGAAAAGCAATCTGTATGCACAAACACCTTGTACCCAGTTATATAGTGGAAAATTTTATTTGTCGCATAGACTACAACCAAGAATTATTTCTTAGTTACTAAATAATTTACCTCTAAACTAGTAAAATTCTTACTAATATAATAGATGGAGTAAAAGAGAGGGTTTTCCTTCTGTCCCAGTACGACTCTCATGGAATTGTTTGATGCATCAATATGTATGTGAAATGGTAGTTCCCAATTGGGTCATCACAGCACAAGTGTAGTTATAATTTTACCTTTGATTTCTTCAAAGGCTTGCTAGCACTCAGGTTTCCATGAGAAATCAACATCTTTTCCTAACAAAACAAAGAGAGGTGAGGCAATCTTGCTAAAATTTTGATTCCATAATAACTAGCATGTCCTAGGAAGCTACACACGTCCTTTAGAGAAGTAGGAATAGGAAATTCTTAAATGATTTTTACCTTTTTGGGATCCACTTCAATTCCTTTTACAAAAATATAATGTCCCAAAACTATACCATCAATCATTAAAATATGGCATTTTTCATGACTTAAAGAGAGATTAGTATCAATACATCATTTAAGAACTTTTTCAAGATTTTCCTTAGCTTCATCATATGTATCACCATAAATAGTAAAATAATCCATATACACTTCCACACAATCATGAATTAAATCTAAAAAAATACTTAGAACAACCCGTTGTAAGGTAGTGGGTGCATTACACAATCCGAAAGGTAAGACATTATGGGAAAATGTACCCCATGGGAAATTAAAGGTAGTTTTTTCTTGGTCTTCTGGGGTAATACAAATTTGATTATACCCATAAATCCATCAAGGAAGGAAAAGAAATTCTTTCCAGCTAGGGTGTCTAAGACCTGATCAATAAAGGGAAGTGGTAAATGGCATTTCTTAGAATCCTTGTTAAGGGCCCTATAGTTGGAAAACATTCACCACTTTCCATTCTTTTTAGGTACTACCACAAGTGGGGACACCCATTGGCTATCTGATATAGGATAGATAAATCCTACATTAAGCAACTTTTGAAGTTCATCCTTAACTATTTCTCGTAAGACAGGATTTAATCTCATATGGGGTTGTCTCATAGGTCTACTCCCTTCCTCTTTATAGATATGGTGTGTGCAAGTGGCAATATGAATACCTCTCATATGTTGGTAATCCCAAGCGAAGGCCTCTTTTTGGGAATGCAACATGGCAATAAGGTCTTCTAATTGTGAGGCACTCAAGTTGGGATTTATGTTAAGCATTTTTCCAAGAAATATTTCCATGGATTGAGAATGTATAGGGGTATTTATAGCAAGCAATTGTGAATTAGACGAAGATATCAAAAATGGACTATATATACAAGTATGTGGTAATAATTGATGCAAAGTAATGAAATGTTCAATAGACTACAAATTACTAACTAGTGGAAAATTTCCAAATGATCAATTATCACTTGTACCCGTAGGAAAACTCATTGTCTCTAAAGCATTATCAACCAAATAATAATTTTGCAAGAAATTATTAATAATAGTGTCTTCTGATATACCCTCAAATTCCTTACTTTGATCTATTGTTAAAATAGGTAAAGATTCTTCTAAATCATTATCGATCCATAATGGATCCTCTATTTCCAATAATGGTTGTGTTGTAAGGTACAACGTCGTTTGTTTCATTTTAATCCCTATTCAAAATCACCATGTTTCCAAACCTGCAATTAATGAAAGCATTAGCAACAGGTAACCAAGGTCTTCCTAAAATTAAGGGGTACCCCCCAGCTTAAGATTTTCTTGCAAAATCATAAAATCTATTGGATACTCCCAAGACTCAATAGAAATAATGATGTCTTCAATCATACCTTTTGGTTTTACAAGGGAGTGATCATCCATTTGCAAGACCATTGGAGTAGGTCTTAGTCCTTGAAGGGCTAGTCTCTCCTTAGTTCCATTAGTCATTGCATTTATATTTGTTCCTAGATCCACACGTGTATTTGGAATGACTACATCACCAATATGTACCTTTATCATTGGACTCCCTGGATCCGCATAATTAGGGACCAAGATCCTCCCCAACATCAAATCTGCTAATTGTCCAATGACTTGGACTATCTTGGGGTCATGTTTCTTCTATTGTTTTCTCCCACATAATTCCTTAACCGCTTTGGTATACACTAGAAAATCTCAAATGGCCTGCAACAAAGGAATTTTAATGTTAACATTATGTCACTCATTCATAAAGTCAAAATCTAATTAAGATGTTTCTGGTGGTTTTGGTTGCTCTCACAGCCTATCAGGAAATGGGGGCCTTGGTTGCTCTTCTTCAATTATAAAATCCTTTATTACTGTGATAGTTGGCCCCTAAAGATTCTTTCCTGATTGTAAGTGTACACCATCAATTTCCAATGCATTGATGAGATAAGTTGGGTACCATGCCACTTCATTGTTATAAATTGATTGAGCCACCTTATTATTCAGATTGGGTAATGGTTGTGTGAGCATAAGCATGGCTTTCAGAGGTTGATTCAAACTAGATGGTTGATTAGATGATGATTGCATAGGTGGAAAGAGTTGTTGGGATTATTGATAAGGATTTATTGTTGGATCGTCATGCTTTCCATGATTGTGGAGCATGGGGATATTGTTGTGGTAACTGGGGGTAGTATGGGGGTTGTTTCTAACCTCCATACCATCTAGGCTGGTTTGGGAAATATTTTTTTTGAAAAGGAATTTGTGGTGCTACTTGGTAATCAAATGGGGCGTTTGTCTTGGTTGCCAAGGTCTCCACCAGGCCATAAAGTAAACAACCTCATCAATGTATTCTACCTCAATCATACCTATAGGAAGAGGTTTTAGAATAGTGTCCCTACTGGCTTCCTCTAAAGAAGAGATTTTTATTCTATTATATGGACATTCTTCACCACTATGCCTTTTACAACACATTGTACAAAAGATAGCTAAGGATTTTTCAGCTTCCTCCTACTTCCTTCGTGTATACAAAGTATCTATCTGCTTACCCATATGGTTGAGTAGATCGATCTTAAGATCCTCGAGTAATGTACCCAATTCTCATTTTGTAACTCCAGATGTCCCTCCAAGAGAAACATGCTTCCTGACATACCCCCTAGATGAGTGGGTAGACCTTGAATAGTTCCTACACACATCACAAATATCGTCAAACCTCATTTTAGAAATATCACCTCCACCCATGAGATTTAAAGTATCCAAAAATTCATCTCTAATTCCCCTAAGGAATAGCATTTTTACAGTGCCACGGGTCAACCTTGTGTGTCTGGTTCTTTGTAGGCTAAATAGGAAACATTCCAAATAATCTTCTAGAGTTTCTTTGTCATGTTGTGTGATGTGGAATATCGCATCTCATGTTTCCTTAGTCCTATAGTATTCTTGGTATTTTTCAAAGAATTTGTTCTTCATATCATCCCAACTATGAATGGTTTCTCGTCCTAATCCCATAAACTACCTCAATGGTGCATCCTTTAGGGTAGCCGAAAACAATTTCAGCTCTTGTGCCCAGTTTGATAATCATAGTTGTGACATAAAATGTCAAATTCAAAAAGGAACATATCAGGTTCTTCCATCGAAAGACCTCAAAAGATGGGAAAGGTTGAGTGTGGAATGCTCTTCATTGGGGCATCCTCTTTCAAATGTGTAATGGGAAATTCAAAAGTGATTGGGTTGTTGTTGGCCAATTTCCTTTCATTTTTGTTGAATCTCACATCGTTCTTGTTTTTGTTGTTATCCATAAATTCCCAAGGACTGTAGACAACTATGAAAAGTTTATGCTCACTTGGGGACTTCCCACTTTGGAGTTCATAAGATTCTCAAAATATTTTTTCAACTCGTTTATACAATTCGTCAGAAGACTCTCAATGATGGATACTAGAAGGGGTCTCAACAATGGTAGACTCAATAACATGCTTTTTGATACCTGGTTCGACTAACTCTTTCTTAGATGATGTGTGCACAACTAATGGTTTTAATTTGTTTTTTGATTTTTCTTGTTGTGAACTACTTCCCTTATCCTTTTTAACAAATCTCCCTCTACTATCTCTACTACGATTCATGTACCTATATGACTTGTAACAGAGCAAACTATGGGTAATTATCCAAACAAGGTCGATTGTCACGTAGACTTTCTCCTTAGCTCACTAGTCCTAACTTAGTTCAATGGACTAACAGGCCTTTAACACCATTCCTCGGAAATGACGCTAAGATAATTGGATTAAACTATGGATTGATATTAAAGATAAGCTATCCTTATAATTCTATCAAATTGGTAAATGTATTTGGATCAATCCTCAAGAATTTTGTGGTACAGTTTCATCAATTTATTCCTAAGCTTCAATCTAGGGATCATCGACTTGTGAAGGGTGTTGTGGAAGTTTACCTAAGGGATGAAAACAAAGAACTAAGTGGGGATGAATGCAACTAACACTTAAATTTTTTTAGAAATCTAGTTTTTTAGTCTTCCTATCAATTTTGTGATAGGAACTTATGCCAAGAATAGTTTGCAACAAGGATAGATTAATAGAAAACAACAATACAAAATTAACACTTCACACTAAAAATGAATTAACAAAGTATGATTGAATAATGAAATTGAAATGTAATGTGCTAAACTAAATTCACATGTATTAGTAAACACGCCAATTAACACTTATTGAATTTTAATATGCTAAAAGAAACTCACATGTAATAGTAAACACATTGATTAACAACACACCCAATAATTATAATCTAACATAGCAATTATATTTAAAGATTAAAAATAGATTTAAATTTGAAAAGACTTATTACCACACAACATACTAATACTATAATAATTCACTAGGTAACTAAGGAAGTGGGCCCTGCCTTCTTTGATTATCAGGTGATGAAACCTCTAAATGAAAACTTACTCCATGCTAATCAATACTCATACAAATGGTATTTGAATTATAATATGTAAAAAAAATAGTAGTTTATAGATGCATATATCAATATCAATCAGAGTCTTAACATACATATTTATAGATATCATGAGCCTCTAAATGTATAACTAATGCTAAAAAAAAAGAATTTAATTGTCTAGGTTGTTTTGGACTATGACCAACAACCTCATAAGCTAATTAAAAATAGATTACAGACTTTCGATACTATCTCAAAACAAATTAACTTGGAACAAACTTAGCAAAAATAACACATGACTTTGAATGGCTTCATCTCCACTCCATCGATGCTCTTGCACCCATGTGTTATCCACCTAATTATCCCCTTCTATCATATTCATGAAGATAATCAATAAATTATTGAATAGTTTGATATATTTATAAGTTTTTATCTTTTCTTCACATTTTATAAAATATCCTCATTTCATTAACAAATAGTAACAAGAACAACAAAGGATACTATAGAAATGAAAATGTAAAGGAAAATAAAAGGTAAATATGATAACACATTTTACCCCCATAAAACTAAAAGCAACCTTGCACAAACTCTGGAGAATGTGTGCGATCATCACTAATGTAAAAGTGGTACTCCCTCATTACCTTTTGATTATCCTTTGTACTATCAGTTGCATGAATGAATGTTATGTGCACAAATATAGAAACTTGTATGAAGTTGTAATATTGTGACTACACCTCGCGTTGTGGCTGTAGAGTGTAGTTCTCTGCAAAGTCGACCACTAAAACTATGCTACCAACTGGAAGGTTTCCTTGAATAACTTGAATTGCAAGTCCAACGATCAAGCTCTATGGGTATTCCTTGAATACTCATACACTATACTGTCATGAAATGTAGACATAAAATGATACACTGGAATCTTTTGAATAACCAAATCACACCTTTTTTTTTATTACCATATTTTTTAATGTATGCCACTTTTTTATACTTTCCAAAATTTACTAGTTCCTTTCCAACCGTATGTGTGCTTTCCATATGTTCACATATTGGCATACATTGCAAGCCACTGCAATGTTGATATGTGCTATCCAAGCATAGTTTCCTGTAGAATATTTGGACTTCCTCTCTTTCACATAATTTTTTTGATAATTATCTAGAAGATGTTGGTGGGGCATGTATGCCACAATCTTGCAAAACATTGTTAGTATGCAAATCTAAACATATAGAATGATAAACATCAAAATGGTTAGAAAATTCAATATGAAATTTATAGAAAAAAATAGTGCGTGTGTGATTTATCTTGACATAAAAAGGTTTAAGCATTTCAAAATGTCTTTGAAAAATTTTAATTTGAAGATAATCCTCTAGAAATTTATGAAAAAATTGTGTTTGAGTCGTATCCAAAAAATGCTTTGGATATGGCTCATGGTTTCAACTACTGATTTTCCTTCTTACCACATCCTTTTGATTCAAAGATGGCCTTGTGCTATTCTTCCAATAGTCTTCAATTAGTTATCTGAATGCTTCAACAACCGATTTATCTTTTTGTGGGAGCCTCCCCAACAATGCCCATAATTCAGTGGAATCGATATCCTCAATTCTTTGGTTCCTTTGAACAACTCTTGATAAAAAAATTCTATTAATTCTCAATTCTTGACTTGTATTTCTAATGAGATGATATTTCCTTGTTTGATTACTTACTAAAGTTGATGTAATGACACATCAAGTGACATTACTATCTTTTGAGTGTGAGGTCTTACCCACACTCTCATAAGCATCCATTAGATTCTTCACAATAGTATTTTTGGAAGCATTTGATGTTCTCAATCCAAGAATCTTCATGATGGACCTATACTTTATACTATGCATCAATTCAATAAATAGTTGACATCTTGCGGTCTCGTTTAAATTTTCAGAGAATAATCTCCAAATATTATGAGAATATCTTCTACAAATGCATTGTGGAATCTTAACTTCCATTGGCTACAAAATATTCTCATCAATATTAATCAAAAACTTTTGATTTATATGCAAAATTCTAGGTGGTGTTCTCATAGGTACATTCATCTCAACATTAGGAATTTCATCAATATTTAAATGAGATGGGCTAGATGGTGTACCATCAATCGAGCATGGAATAGATGACATACCTTGAGGTTGAGATGGGAATGATGGCATACCTCCTTCCTCAAATGTGAGTGATGATGTACTCTAAACTTGAGATGTGGTAGATGGTGTCCCTCCATATTCACTTGTGATAGATGGAATCCCTCCATATTCACTTGCAGTAGATGGTGTCCCTCCATATTCACTTGTGGTAGAGGGTGTGCCTCCAACTACGGTATTCAAATATCTCTTAGCATGATGCTTTCGCATTCATTCCCATTTGTGCCACTAATTCCATTTCTCTTTTTGATGGTTGAGGTTCCTCTTTAATTGGCATGTTTTTTTCAATCAATTTCTTCTTCTCACGATGTTCCCTCATCCATGTTTCTTTCTTTGCATTATTAGCTTGTATCTCTTCTTGTGTTGGTTTAATCCTTGATCGTTTCCTTGGCATGATGAATAATTTTATTTGTAGCATGATAAAGAGACAAATATTAGTTCCTAAAAAATAAATCTATACAAATAAATGAAATATATTTCATTCAACCCTTCATACAAAATACTTACAATCATCCTATAGAAGAGTATTTCTAGCATAGACAAAGCTAACATGAATTTTTTGATGGAATTCCTTAAAGAAATGTGGCCTCGCGGAATGCCATGATAGCAAGATAGGTACAAAATGGAAGCATGGAAAAGGCATGTGAATTGTTTGACAAAAATGTTTTGGTAGACATGTATGCAAAATGTGGTAGCTTTGACAAGCTAGTGAGCTCACTAGCTTTTCAATTTGATAGCATTATCTTGTCAATGCAGTAGCATAGACAAAGCTGACATGAATTTTTTGATGGAATGCCTTAAAGAAATGTGGCCTTATGGAATGCCATGATCGCAAGATAGGTACTATAGACACCTAAATTTGGACACTTAATTTATCCAAATTTATCCCCTTTCATCTAAACATTCTCTTATCCGAGTTAATTAAGTAATATTACTATTATTTAATTAATATCCTTAATTCTGCCAAATCCCTAAGGTAATTAAATACCTTACCCTCCTTAATCCCCTTTTCATCAAATGAATTAAATAAATATTACATTTATTTAATTCCTCACATGTCATTTTCATCTAATCCTAATCCATCTCCTAATCTCTTCATTAAGGATGTGCACATGCCTAATCCTTGATTAGGATGTGTCACATCCTCCAACTTTTGCAAATTGGCTTCTAATCCTCATTAACCCCTAATTATCCTCTAATTACTAATTAGTTAAACCTAATTAATACCTTGGTCAACTCTCCCCATCTCTCGAGGAATTTTTAATTCCTTTTTATTCATCCAAGACTCCTCTCTTCTCCATGTGAATTTTTAATCCACTTTTATTCCTCCTAGAATCCCCTTTTCCCATGCACCTTCTAGAATCTTTGACTTGTCACATCAAATCACATGTGACAAATTCCCACCTTTTGGGAACCTTGTCTTATCCACTAGATTCTTCCAATCATTGTGAATTTAAAATTCACTTTTATTCTCCCAAAGCTTTCCCCTTCCCCATGTGATCATTGAAATGTCACATCAAAGTACTTGGAAGGTACTTGTCCTTCCTCCACATTATGTACCTCCCTTCCACATCACCTACACATCATCTCACCCTTAGCCATCCCACATTCCACATGTCAAAATGTGAGGGCTTGTGAGTCCTCAACTCACCTTAGCCCTTTATCTTGGCCTTGTTGGATAAATCCCAACCATTGAATTCTCTAGAGAATTCAAGTTTCTCTATAAATACCCCATCCTCTAAGGCATTTAGGGGACTTAGCCATTTTGCAAATAAATGTTGTCATTTTATGCACTCATCTAGCCATCAATTTCATCCATTTGCATTTGCATTCAAACACATAGTCAAATCTTTCATTTAGTCATATCAAGAGCCATCAAGGAGCATACAAACCAAATCAAAATCAAGGGCCAACCTAGGAGTTTCAGCTACAAAAGGGAGGTATATCTATTTAGCATCATTTTATACTTTTCCTCTTTGCTTTTACAAATTCCTTAGGCTAATCTTGAGGTGTTTCTTATGTTTTTTCATTGCATTTTAGTTGCTTAAGATAGGTTAAACATTTGGCTATCACATTTCTAGCACACCTGGTGGGACCCACAAGAGGGTCCCTCAATTTCACGTTTATTGTTGTTGAGTTTTTTGTAGGAATACGTCACAGAAGGGCCACTGCGCCCTCCTGGTTACTGTAGAAGGGCGACTGCGCCCCCTGATTTACTGCAGAAGGGTGACTGCACCCCCTGGTTTACCACAGAAGGGCGATTGTGCCCTCTCATTTTCTGTAGAAGGGTGACTATGCCCCCTTGACTAAACTTTTTGTACTAACATTTTCTGCAGGAGGGCGACTACGCCCCCTTGGCTAAAATTTTTGTACTAACATTTTCTACAGAAGGGTGACTACGCCCCCTTGGCTAAAATTTTTGTGCTAACACTTTACCGTAGAAGGGCAACTACGCCCTTGATTTATTGCAAAAGGGCGACTGTGCCCCTGATTTACTACAGAAGGGCGACTGCGCCCCCTGATTTACTATAAAAGGGTGACTGCGCCCCCTGATTTACTGCAGAAAAGTGACTGCGCCCTCTTGTCACCGCAAAGCAACACATTTTAGAAGGTAAAACTGTCATTTTAGCTTCGATTTTTGCTATTTTCAGGTACTAACCCCCTAACACTGTTTCTTGCAAGGATATTGGTGTTTTTGCTAACTTTTTGCAGCATATCCCTTGCTGTTTTTGTTAATCTAAGAACATAGTTTAATTAGGGGGAGTAATATTCATTGCTTGTTGTGTCTATCTTTTTGTGTTACCCAAAGGGGGCATTAGTTTGTTTTCACTTTCCCCTTGCACTTCGTGTGAGCCTGGGGAGTAGTTGGAAATTATTAGTGTTTTCTTTCTAGTGGGACCTGCTTGGGGATTTCATCACCCCAAGGGACAATTCCAACCACGCGTACCGACAGGGTATATAAAGGGGGGAGAGCGAAAGTTGTACCCCAATCTAGTCGCGTTGTAATTGGCAGAGTGTCGAAGCTAGGGTGATACCTAGATAGACATGAAGAGTTGGTCCGAGCCCTTTAGTATCTCGCTGGGGTTCCCGACTCACACTTGTGACGGGCTGGTATTCACGGTTGTGCCTCACGTATTGAGAGTATATCGAGGACTCCCTAGACACCTTGTGCATCCTAGATTAAGACCTCTTCGGCCATACCCTTAACACTAATCATAGGATTGTACTTGCTTGAAAGTGTTTTCTTGTGAGAAACTAGTAAACTTTTTAACAAATTGGCCTTATTATTATCATTTTAAAGTCCTTTCCATAGTCATTTTCATCAAACCAAGTCCCTGATTTACCACAGAAGGGTGACTGTGCCCCCTGATTTACCGCAGAAGGGCGACTGCGCCCCATGATTTACCATAGAAGGGCGACTACGCCCCTGACTTACCACAGAAGGGTGACTGCACCCCTAATTTACCGCAAAAGGGCGATTGCCCCCTCTGATTTACTGCAGAGGGGCGAATCTGCCCTTCTGAACACCTGAAATCGCCCTGTTTGGATCCGTTTAGCCTCTACACCATCATTTAATCATTCCCAACCATTATCTCATCATCCCAAGCCTCCATTTTGTCATTCTAAACCTCTGAAAAACCTCTGTTTAATCATTCTAAAGCTCCATTTTATCATTCCAAAGTTCCATTTTATCATTCCAAACCTTTGTTTAGCCATTCCAACATCCGTTTGACCAAGTAGTCTTTCATCCCTTTCGATCCTTCGTTTACTCGTTTCGAGTACTCTTTCATCCATTTCAAGCATCCATCTCCTCATTCTGAGAGTTGTTCATCCCTTCCAATCAATCGTTTACTCATTTTGAGCTTTCAATCATTCATCCATTCCAAACAATCATTTACCAATTTCAAGTGTTTGATCATCCACACCTATCATTCATTTTCCCAATCCAATCATCCATTTCTTCAATCCAATTATCTAACACCCCATTCCAATCACATGTCTCTTACAGCTCGTTTACCCACTTAAAGAGTCCACAAAGTAGTGGGGCGAATTTGCCTTGAAAAAGGGTGAATCTGCCCCTCTGTGAGGGCATAGTCGCCCCTTTGTGTCCCAGAAAATGGCGAATCTACCCTTTTGTGGGGGCATAGTCGCCCCTTTATGCCCAGAAAAAGGGTGAATCTGCCCCTCTATGAGGGCATAGTCGCCCCTCTTTGACCCAGAAAAAGGGTGAATTTTCCCCTCTGTGAGGGCATAGTCGCCCCTCTTTGACCCAAAAAAAGGGAGAATCTGCCCCTCTATGACGACATAGTTTCCCCTCTTTGACCTAGAAAAAGGGCGAATTTTCCCCTCTGTGGGGGCATAGTCGCCCCTTTGTGCCCCTAAAAAAGGGCGAATTTTCCCCTCTGTGGGGGCATAGTCACCCCTTTGTGCCCCTAAAAAAGGGCGAATCTTCCCCTCTATGAGGGAATAGTCGCCCCTTTGTGCCCCTGAAAAAGGGTGAATCTGCCCCTCTGTGAGGGCATAGTCGCCCCTCTGTGAGGGAAAATTCACCCCTTAGCAAAAAAAGTTTGGCAAACAAACATATCCAATTCCCAAATCCGACTGGCGGAACCAATCCCATCATATCTTTCAATCCAATCCTAATTCCAAGCACTCGTTCACTCGTTCTTAGTACTCATTCATCTATTTTGAATCTTCCTCCCCTCATTCTGAGAGTCATTCATCTATTCGAAGCACCCATTTTCCCGTCATCAACACTTTTCCGAAAATCATCGTTTCATCACCAAAATCACATAAGCACCACTTAGAACATCATTAGCGTCCATATCCAACATCAAATCATCCATCCCAATCACCTAAACTTCATTTTGAGAATTTTTATTTTTGTGCTGAAACTTCCAGAGGCCATAACTTTTGACTCGGGTGTTCGTTTGAGCTGAAATTTTACTGGTAATTGCATTATGAGATGGAATGTGGATTCCCAACTAACTAGAAGTCCCTTGGACCCCATTTTGCCACATTTTCGGGACCTCAAACTTCCATCTTAACCCTCAAAATCACAATTTAGTGTTTTTTTTCATTTTTGGGTATTTTTTGGAAAAAACTGAACTCTCAAAAGTATGTCTGTGAAGTTTCCTAAAATGGCAAAATTTGACAATTTTTGAAAATCACCAAATCTGGAAAAATCTGATTGTCAACATCTTACGTCCCTTAAACTCCGGAAGTTGGTGTAGAATCGATCCCATCACATCCTCCAATCATTCTCATCTTCAACCCAATCCTAATCTGAGCTTTAATCTAATCCCAATCTGAGCTTAACCAAAACCCTAATCTGAGCTTTAGTCATTTCAACCTTTCATTCATCCATTTTGAACAGTTGTTCTCCCTTTTCAATCATTCATTTACTCATTCTGAGTAATCTTTCATCTATTCCAAACCCTCATCTTCTCATTCTGAGAATCATTCGTCCGTTGTGAGCAATCATTTACTTGTTCCGAGTAGTCGTTCATCCGTTCCAATCAATCGTTTACTCATTTTGAGTATTTATTCATCCATTTCTCCAATAAAATCATCATTTCAGGTTATTATCTAAGTTGACCTAAGTGTCTGATTTGATCATCATCATCAACATCCACTTAGGATTGTCATCCATCCTAAGTTAATCATTATTGTCGGCCCAATCAATCCATTTTCAATCTCAAAGTGGATTCGGTGCCGCAATCATACACTCATCCTTTAATCCGATCAATCAGTATCCTACATCACCTGGGATAATCTCTGAATGGGGTTTACAGTCCCTCCACCATCCTATCTGATCCATCAGTCTATCTTATCAATCATTGATCGATCTTATCCAATCCAATCACATCCCTATCCAATCACCTTCGACCCAATCAATCTACTTCCATCTCAAAGCAAATTTGGTGTCGTAATCATCCTTTGATAATCAAATATGATCGTCAGAATCAATCCCATCGCATCATCCAATCATCCTAATCTGAGCTTAACCTAAATCCCGATTTGAGCTTTAGTCTGTTCCCATCCAAAATATTTTATCCATCCTCTTTATCCTTTCACCATCATGAATCCTTATCCTCCATCAATAGTGGTCAAGGGAAACCCTAATTACATTGACAGTGATAACGAAAGTCTTGTCAATCAAGAAGAATGTGGCATAGATCCCCTTGACACTGTCATGGCTAGTAAGCTTTCTCCACCCACTTTCCAAAATCCAATCACCCCTTCGAGTTATCCCGTTATGTCTTCATCCATGCCTAATCATGTTGCTTATGCTACCTTTGATAAGGGATATCCATCATCTACATCATCCTCTTATCCTAGTCTTCCATCACAATACTCCTATCCTAATCCCCCGCCCACATCGTCCTATCTCAATCCTTCATCCACATATACCCACTACCCTAATCTTCCATACCAATCTGCTCACCCTAATCCTACATTCACACCTTCCTATCCTAATCCAACATCCACACCAACCTATCCTAATCTAACATTCACACCTTCCTATCCTAATCCAACACCCAGACCAACCTATCTCAATCCGCCACCTCAATCTTCCCATCCTAATCCACCATCCCAATATCCTTACTACAATCCACCATCCCAATATCCTTACTACAATCCACCACCCATATCCTCATGTCCTAATTCACCATTCCAATACCCCTATCTTAACCCTTCATCTAATCTTAATCCCCCGTCTATTCCCAATCTTGCATCCAATCCCATTCTCCCATCTAATCCTAATCCACCAATCCATAATCCTCCATCCACTCCTACCATGCCATCTTAGCCTAGAGTATTCAAGTTTCTCACTCCAAAAGTTCTCCAAGGACTCATGACAAAGGAGACATCTCCCACTCCACACCTTGAAGTTGTGGAATCATGTCATCCCAACCCATCATCCACAGTCATTAGTGATGAGACCCTTCTCCACCCAACACCTATCATTGATGATCCCACCCCTAGCACCACTCAAACTATCAAAACAAACACATCCTCTGAATCCAATGAGCCTCCATCTACTACCATCACATCTACTAAATCCATTGAACACCCACCTCCTACTCCAAGAATCATTGAGCCCATCGACAATGCCCAAATCCAATCCACTAAAATCCATTTCGATGACTGCATCGAATCCTCCATCCTTCCATCTCCCCAACTTGAAGAGTCTCTCCAACACTCTGTCGTCCTACCATCCACACAAGATGAGTCATGCCAAGAGTCTAATCCAAAGCATGCCAACATATCCCCTTCTCTAGATCAAAATCCTACCATCCCATCTATTCCACCTCAAGATCACAGTCCCCCACCCATTCCATCCCTTGATCCCCTTGTCATTCAAGCTTCCACCGCTCCATCTCCATCTCCATCGAATGAGCCCACTATCACAAATCTAGATCCTATCATATCCCCTAATCCCTCTCCTAATATCACCCATCCAAATGCTACTATCCCACCATCTCCATCTCATGATCCTCCATCACCGCCTATTCCATATCCCCTTGGTCCCCTCACATTCTTCCATGGTGGTCTCCTTGAAGAAGAAAAACACAGTGTATTTACCACCCATCATCCTCCACCTAATGATGGACTCGCATCATGTTTTCAGAATAACACAAATCCTATCATGGATCGCATGCTCAAGAAAATGAACTATCAAGGAAAAGGTCTAGGCCTTCATGAGCAAGGTATTTTAGAGCCCATCCAAGTCAAAGAACAAATCTGCATGCAAGGTCTTGGACCTATTTCCCAAGACTCACAATCGAAAGATGTTGGTACAACCCCTAGACATCCTCAACGAGCCTTTTCCAAAAGAAACATAGGCTCTTCCCATCGCTCCACTAGATCATATGCTTCCATCCCTCCTCCTCTATTGTATCACCTCAAAACAACCATCCATATTCTTCCTTCATCTGCTCCATCCATTTTGGGTCCTTACATCCCTCCATCCACCATCTCCCATCCTTCATCCATCTTGGTTTCTTATGTCCCTCCACCCACTCCATCTATTTTGGGCCCCTATATCCTAAAATCACCTCCTCCATCTCGTCCTATCCATTCTCTCATCCATTCATCACCTATCCATGTCATCCATCATAAACATCCCACTCGCATGTCCCCTAATTAGGATCAACAAAGGAACATACCCACACATCCTCCATCTACACATAATCCCTATAATCCTACCTTCTTCGCTCCACATCATCCATCTCCTTGCACCCATCCCATTGCTATCAAAAGCACTTTGGATGCTAAAGTAAAAATACATCAATCTAAACATCCACATGAATCTAAATCTCCCCATGTCCCGTCTAAAATACATGTTGAAGAAAATAAAAATCCAATCCAAAATCCAAATCAAATCTATAGGCCATAGAGGCCCACCAAAGCAAAAATCAAAACCATGTGGATCCCAATGAAAAAAGATGCAATTCCTTCAAATGAAGCATCCATAACAACATCCAAAGTTGCTACTCCAAAATTTAATAATGCAAATCCTCCTAAATCCATTTTAGGTCCTTATGTCCCAAAATTTTCTATCACCTCTCCTTCATTATCTACACATCCTCCATTACACCCTCCATTAGCCCCACATTCTCCATCCATTAATCCTCTTATCTTTTCACATCCCCCCCACATGTGCCAATGTTGGTCTTGTACACATCTCCCCATCACACATCCCCCCCATCATTCTATCCATCCTTTTTTAAGCATCCCATCCATTACCCCACATATCTCCCTCATCAAATCCCTCTAATTCATCCTTTTGCATAATCCATTTCTCCTTATCAAGTTGTACCAATGTCCAATAGTCACTTTGAATATGGGCTCTTAACACTTTGTATGGAACTTGATGTTTGAGTCCTTCATCCATATCCTTATCACATGTCTTCTAAATCCACTTATTCACCTCCCTATCCTTATCCATATCCTTCTGCATGCTATCCAAAAGACAAAAAGTCCAAAAAATCCAAAAAAGTCAAAAAAGTCAAATAAAAAAAATCCAAAAAAAATTAGAAAAATAATTTTTAAAAAAAATAGAAAAGAGAAATAATCTGTCCAATGGTGAAAACTTGGCAAACAAGCGCCTTGGATAAGTACCATGATGAAAACTTGGAAAACAGGCATCATGCGTAAATCCCCATCTACACTTGGGGGCAGCTTCCTGATATGCATTCCCTCCATCCGCTATGCTTCCTACTATGCACTTGTATTCATGCTATACATCCTTTTCATTCATCCCCTCCATCCTCCCTATTTTACACATCTTTCTTGTCATATCTCATTTATCCCAATCCTTCATTCCTCCTTGTGATCTGGATAACAAAAGGGGTAGCCATATAAGCATGCTTTGGACACCTCTTAGCATACATCCCCCTCATTTGCACACTATCCTAATCCTCATTCGCACTCGTCTACCTTCCTTATCCACCCATCATGCTACCCTCAATCTTCCTTCCTTATCCATGCATCCTATCTTCATCCATCTCACTCCTTTATTTTCCTATCCTTCTCTATTGCATCCTCCATGCCTTCTCGCACATGACATATCTAGAGTGGGGGCATTTATCTTCCTTTGTGGTACAGTCCTTGGAGACATCATTCATTCCATCAGAGAAATCCCTTCCATTTCCCTCTCCTCATCTCCTTATCGTTATATCCATCTCCCCATCCTTATCTTCCTATCCTTCCATCATAACATCCCTTTTCAACTATCCATCTGGTAACCTTTTCCTCATCCAAATCCTTATCTTCCTATCCATCAATCCACCCAATCCACCCAATCCTTATATCCACCTTCCAATCTTTATATTCCTATCCATCCAAACAATCCCTTCCATCCCCCATCCCTATCTCTTTATCCATTCTATCATCTTTATCCTCATCTCGCAATCCATTGTCAGTGGTATCTAGCTATAGGCCTCCCTCCATACAACCCAATGCCATTTATCTAATCGTCATCACTCCTGCTTCTCTTGCACATCTTTCCAATCCCCTATCACTTTTCATCACTCGTCTACCTATCATATCATCCTCCCAAGGCATTTTAATGATTTGGATAACTATCCCATCCCTGAGCTTTATGTGATCATCATCATCATATCCCATCCAACAGGTCTATCCTATCTCATCATATTGGTCCCATCTTTTTATCCACTCATCCTATCATCATCCTCCACTCATCCTATTATCCTCATCATCCTTTATCCATCATTTATCTTTGGTCTTTCGTCAAACTACGTTGCCCCTGCGCTTTCATGTAGGCAAGGTCGATCACTTGATCCGCCCCCGGGTTCCTTTATCGCTTATCATCAGTCTTTTTGTTTTGTCTCATCTTTATCATCCATTGAAGTCTTCATCTTGGTCAGTCATCAGCCTTTTATTGAACTATGAGGGCTATGTGCTTTCACGTAGGCAAGGCTAATCTTTGATTAGCCCTCGAGCCCCTAGGTATTTAGGGTGTGTCAGTCTCATGTCTTGTCTTCCTTGCATTGTGTCATCAAGCTATGCCCTTATCTAGCTGGTTCTTAACAAAAAAGATCCACTCATATCATGAGATCCAATTAATTTTGAATACCCTGTGTCATATCAATCTTTTAGTTTAGTATCCATCATCTTTGGTCTCAACAGGATGCATCCTTCCTCACAAACCTCATCAACCCCATCCATCCCTTTTGATCCTATGGCAAAGGACATTTGAACTTGATTGTGATCTTTTGATACTTTTGGCTTTTGTTTATCATTTGAGCTCCCTATCATCACTTGTCAAGGCTGCCTTGATCCATCATATCATGGTGTGGTTTGACTGGTACACATAGGGGCATATCTTGATCTTTTGTTTTTTTTTGTCTTCTTGGTTGTCCCACCTAGTACCCACCAAGATCCTTGTGGTCTTGTGTTATGCTAGGGCATCTTTTTGTGCTTTTGGTTATCTCAATACCTAGCCCGACCAAGGTCTTCATGACTTTGGGGTGTTGGGATAGCCTTCTTATTTGTTTTGTTTGTTTCATGCATTAGACACTAATACGCCTTGGTTCCACATACCTTGGAACTTGGTGTCTTATGCTATAGCAAAAATCAGTGCTCTAAAGATGGAAAATTGCATTAGGATTGCATTTCATTTCTATCATCTTGCATGCATCCATCCTCTCATCTATCAAAATCCCCCCATCCACTCCTCCTTCATCCTCATCTCGCATCTCTATCCAATCCCCCTCCATTCAATCTAGCACAAATCATCTCATCATATCCTTGGTCTTGTTCCCAGTCTTGTTACAAGCCTTGATCCAATCATCCTCATCATCATCATCATCATCATCATCATCATCATCATCATCCCAATTTATTCTTCCATATCCCTTTGGTGTCATTTTGGGATGTATCCTTCCCTCGTCAACAACACTTTCATCATCATCATCAGGAGGTATTCTTCCCTATCCTTTAGTGGTGTTTTGGGATTTATCCTTCCCTCATCAATACCACTCCTTGGTATGTATCCTTCCCTATCCTCATGTTGTTTTGGAATCTCTCATTCCCTCATTGACAACACTCCATCCATCATCCACCCATTTTCGCTTGTAGCTTGACTGGGGCAACATCATCTTCATCCTTGCATACATTTGTGCTTCCCAACCTCTTGTTGCCTTTTCATCCTTTCATATCCATCCCTTTGCATCCTCTTCCCCATCTCCCATTTCATCATCTCATCCATTTTGAGAGCACACCCATGTTCTCTTGAACCTGCATGTCCTCTCGAGGGGGCATCCTCAATCCCTACTCTTCATCTTCACCTGGGCCATCATCTTTCTTCCCAGTCATCCCTTTGATGACTGGGGCATCTTTCCCAATCTAACCATCTTCTTTTGTGTTCTATATTTTAATATTCTTTGAAATGATGCTACTTTGTAACACCATCTCAAAGAGGGGCAAAATGTAGACACTTGAATTTGGATACTTAATTTATCCAAATTTATCCCCTTTCATCTAAACATTCTCTTATCCGAGTTAATTAAGTAATATTACTATTATTTAATTAATATCCTTAATTCTACCAAATCCCTAAGGTATTTAATTAATAATTAAATACCTTACCCTTCTTAATCCCCTTTTCATCAAATGAATTAAATTTATTCAATTCCTCACATGTCATTTTCATCTAATCCTAATCAATCTCCTAATCTCTTCATTAAGGATGTGCACATGCCTAATCCTTGATTAGGATGTGTCACATCCTCCAACTTTTGCAAGTTGGCTTCTAATCCTCATTAACCCCTAATTATCCTCTAATTACTAATTAGTTAAACCTAATTAGTACCTTGGTCAACTCTCCCCATCTCCCAAGGAATTTTTAATTCATTTTTATTCATCCAAGGCTCCTCTCTTCCCCATGTGAATTTTTAATTCACTTTTATTCCTCCTAGAATCCCCTTTTCCCATGCACCTTCTAGAATCTTTGACTTGTCACATCAAATCACATGTGACAAATTCCCACCTTTTGGGAACCTTGTCTTATCCACTAGATTCTTCCAATCATTGTGAATTTAAAATTCACTTTTATTCTCCCAAAGCTTTCCCCTTCCCCATGTGATCATTGAAATGTCACATCAAAGTACTTGGAAGGTACTTGTCCTTCCTCCACATCATTTACCTCCCTTCCACATCACCTACACATCATCTCACCCTTAGCCATCCCACATTCCACATGTCAAAATGTGAGGGCTTGTGAGTCATCAACTCACCTTAGCCCTTCATCTTGGCCTTGTTGGATAAATCCCAACCATTGAATTCTCTAGAGAATTCAAGTTTCTTTATAAATACCCCATCTTCTAAGGCATTTAGGGGACATAGTCATTTTACAAATAAATTTTGTCATTTTATGCACTCATCTAGCCATCAATTTCATCCATTTGCATTTGCATTCAAGCACATAGTCACATCTTTCATTTAGTCATATCAAGAGCCATCAAGGAGCATACAAACCAAATCAAAATCAAGGGCCAACCAAGGTGTTTCAGCTGCAAAAGGGAGGTATATCTATTTAGCATCATTTTACACTTTTCATCTTTGCTTTTACAAATTCCTTAGGCTAATCTTGAGGTGTTTCTTATGTTTTTCCATTGCATTTTAATTGCTTAAGATAGGTTAAACATTTGGATATCACAGGTACAAAATGGAAGCATGGACAAGGCATATGAATTGTTTGACAATATTTTTTTGGTAGACATGTATGCAAAATGTCATAGCATATACAAGCTAGTGGGTTGTTTGAAAAAATGCCTCATAGAAGGTTCTTACGGTGATGTACTAGCTTGTCAATGTAGTGGCATAGACAAGCTAGTGGGTTGTTTGAAAAAATGCCTCATAGAAGGGTCTCACGGTGATACATTTTTTCAAACAACCCAATAGCTTCTCTATGCTACCGCATTAACAAGCCAATGAGCTCACTAGCTTGTCAAAGGTCACATGAATTTTTGGATGGAATTCCTTAAAGAAATGTGGTCTCATGGAATTATGTGATTGCAAGATAAGCACAAAAAGGAAGCATGGACAAGGCATGTGAATTGTTTGACAAAATGTTTTGGTAGACACGTATGTGAAATGTGGTACCTTTGACAAGCTAGTGAGCTTATAGTGGAATGTTTGAAAAAATGCCTCATAGAAATGGGGTCTCACAGTGATGTACCATGAGACCTCATTTCTATGAGGTATTTTTTCAAACATCCCACTACCTTGTGAATTATGCCACATTGACAAGCTAGTGAGCTCACTAGCTTGTCAAAGGTCACATGAATTTTTGGATGGAATGCCTTAAAAAAATGTGGTCTCTTGGCATGCCATGATTGTAAGATAGGCACAAAATGGAAGCATGGACAATGCATGTGAATTGTTTGAAAAAAATGGATTGGTAGACATGTATGAAAAATGTGGTAGCTTTGACAAGCTAGTGAGCTCACTAGCTTGTCAATACGGTAGCATAGACAAGCTAGTGGGTTGTTTGAAAAAATGCCTCATAGAAATGGGGTTTCACCATGAGACCCCATTTCTATGAGGCATTTTTTCAAACAGCCCACTACCTTTTCAATTCTATCACATTGAAAATACATCACCATGAGATCCCATTTCTATGAGGCACTTTTTCAAACAACCACTACCTTGTAAATTTTACCGCATCGACAAGTTAGTGAGCTCACTAGCTTGTCAAAGGTCACATGAATTTTTGGATGGAATTCCTTAAATAAATGTGGTCTTGTGGAATTCCATGATTGCAAGATAGACACAAAATGGAAGCATGGACAAGGCATGTGAATTGTTTGACAAAATGTTTTGGTAGACATGTATGCAAAATGTGGTACCTTTGACAAGCTAGTGAGTTCACTAGATTGTGAATGTGGTAGAATTGACAAGGTAGTGGGTTGTTTGAAAAAATTCCTCATAGAAATGGGATCTCACTATATCACCGTGAGACCCGACTTCTATGAGGAATTTTTCAAATAGCCCACTACCTTGTCAATTCTATTACATTGACAAGCTAGTGAGCTCACTAGCTTGTCAAAGGTCACATGAATTATCCTAGCTATAAAAGAGTGGAGAGAAGGGTTACAATCCCTTGTATGTAGGGTAATCAAGGAAACATTAAAATATATCACAACATTAGTGATGAGGTAAGTTTAGTGATGAGGTAAGTTTAGAAATAGAGATGAAAACCAAAATATATGAAGATCTATTAATGCGGGAGGGTATATTCCAATTTTGTAGAGAATGAGGGTCACTCCCTCTATTGAAAGAAAGGGGGGTTGTTTTAAAAAATGTTTTGGTAGACATGTATGGAAAATTTGGTAGCATAGACAAGGAAATCAACTATTTGAAAAAATGCCTCAAAGAAATGTGGTCTCATGGTGATGCACATCACCATGAGACCACATTTCTTTGAGGCATTTTTTTTCAAATGCTTGATTACCTTATCTATCCTCAACCATATACTCTAAAACCTATACACTCAACCCTATACCCTCAACCCTTAACCCTAATACCTAATCCCTCAACCATAAACCCTTAAACCCTAAACCTCATCCCTCAACTCTTAAACCCTTAAACCCTCAACCCTTAACCCCTCAACCCTTAAATGCTTAAACCCTCTACCTTATACATTAAACCATCTACCCTATACATTTGAACCTCAACCCTAATCCCTCAAACATATACCCTCAATCCCTATCCCTCTACCTCTATCTATCTCACCTCTCTCCTCCCCCACCCTCCTAGATAAGTCCCTCTCTCAACCCCCTCTCACTCTCCCTCTCTCTCATGTCACCCTCCCACACCCTCTCCCTCTCTTAGGTCTCTCTCTCTCTTCCTCTCTCTCCCACTCTCTCCTACTCCCTCTGGAACCCCACCTACATTCTCTCCTTCTCTCCCTCTCCCTCTCTCTTAGGTCTCTCCCTTCCATCCCCTCTCCCTCTCTCAAGTCTCTCTCTCACTACCTCTCTACCTCACTCACTCACTCACTCACTTAGGTCTCTCCTTCCCTCTCTCTCTCCCACCCTACCCAGACAACTCTCTCTCTCTCTTAAAATTCTCCCTCCCTCTAAATACATACATACAATCATACATATAATCATACATACATATGTACATGCAATCTTACATACATACAAGCATACATACATACATTTCATACAATCATACATACATGCAAACATACAAATATATATACATATATTTAATAGGCTAGCATTTAACACAAAGCAAGACATAACGTGATTATGTTATAATGCGTCTGTGTTATGTCTTGCTAGGAAATTCTTGGGCACAAATGCACAAAACATGTCAAAACTATGAAATAACGTGAGCGCGTTATAACATGAGCGTGTTATAACGTACTCGCATTATTTCTTTCTTTGGGAATCCCCTAGACTTAGGCTTGGAGTGTCTTCCTAATGTCCAAAGACGTGTTTTTGCAAATTCTACAATATTCCACATAATCGCGTTCGTCCTAAGCATCAAGTTTGTATGTGTTTCAAGGTCGAACAAATCAAACACCTAGGTAATGTTAGGCTCTCTCTTAGCTATCTAACGATGTAATTTTTTTCACATTTTGACAATATTAAGCCTTTGATCTATAATTTCTTTTGTTTGTGTGTTTGTTTTTTGGCAAAAACTAATGTTTGGTATTTTTTTCACTATAAATTAACCGTTCATTGAAATTTAAAATAGTTACATTTTTAGAAACTAGACTCCATTCTACACATATTAAAAATATTTATTTTCAATAACTTTTCAAAATTTATAAGGGTAGCACAACCAAAATTTTGTTTTTAGGAAGTGTCCACTTTGAAAATTAGTAAAAAAATCAAATATTCATTAAAAAGTTATCAGAAGAATTGGGTATAAACTACATACTATTAGCTAATTTATCACTGAAGCGATTTTAAAAATACTAAAAAAAAATTAACCTTTTGAGGGGACCACAAAAGTTGCTATGTTATGTTGTTTTTACAAAAAACAGCACCAATTTATGTGGTCCCCTTTTTTGAATCCCTTATTCTCTACCATTTAAAAAAAAAAAGTAGTTTAGAAAGTAAACTCGGAGCACTGCGATCCTTGTTTTTGTTGCATCTCAAAATTTTGAGTGTAACTATCCTCAATTTCACATCCAAGGTCAGTATTTCTTAATTTCAGAAAAAAAGTGGCCACTTAAGACCCCTTTTTGGCCCCCCATCTTTTTGCACTTACCCTCGTATAAAGATATCATATAGCATATTCAATGCAAAGGATTATTTAAGTGCAATAAAATATAATATAATAATTTTGATGGTGTTCAAAGATTCCAAGGGATTGGAAGTACATGGGGAAACTCTTAGCTATAAAAAATCCATCATATTGTAATATTATTTAAGGAGAAATAAGATACTTAGTCTAGGGGGTTGTTGACCTAAGATATTAGTAGTATAAAAGTAGAGTTAGAGATTCAACATCCTTATTAGAATCATTATGTAATACCTTGTGTGTTGTAGGAATAATGTCAGCTTATTCAACTCAATAACATCTTAATGAAACATTAAATCAAAGAATCTAAGAGAATAAAACAATTTAAAGCAAACAAATTTTTTAAAACTATCTCATCGTCCTCTATCTCCAAGGATTCGTTGTAAGATTCTTGCTCCCAGATTATGTAAGCAAAAGCTTAGCAGAATGACAACCTAGAGAATGAGTAAATATGCAAAATGCAAGAAACCAAGTTCCTATGCTAAATGATGATGGAATGACATTGTAGATATGTAACTAATGGATATGAAAATGCTTGAGATAATGAAACTAGAATGCTTGTGCTAAGATGCTTGATTGTTGGAAGACTATAATTCTCACGTTATGCAAATAATCCTCTCTTTTCAAAGAGCCAAGAGGTCCTATTTATAGATTTTTGGAGACAAAAGCTTAGTTGGAAAAGATCAACGGTTGAGATTGAGTCTAGATAAATCAACGGTGAGAGATGGAAAAGTTGGAGAAGATAATGGAGAAGGGATAAAGATTTCTTCCAAGAGACTAGGAAGAAGAATAGGAAGAAAATTCCAAAATTTGTTGAAAGGATAAAAGCACATTTATATCAAAATTGATTTTTTCAATTTTGGTTGAGAAATAGCTCTAGACATGTGCTCAATTGATTTTTTCAATTTTGGAAAGAATTGGAATATTTCAATTTTGTAAAGAATTGGAATATTTCAATTTTGGAAAGAATTGGAATATTTCAATTTTGTAAAGAATTGGAATATTTCAATTTTGTAAAGAATTGGAATGTTTCAATTTTGTAAAGAATTGGAATATTTCAATTTTGTAAAGGAGGAAAAATGAAATATTAAATAAAACAAATATTTGAAACTTGTTTATTTAATAAAAGAGGAAAATGGGAATTAAATAAACTTTTGTGGTTAAATTTATTTAATTAAGAGGAAGATGGTAATTAAATAAACTTTGTGATTTTATTTATTTAATTAAGAAGAAAAATGATAATTAAATAAACTTTGTAATTAATTTATTTAATTAAGAGGAAAATGATCAATAATTAAATAATTCAAACTATTGCAATTGATTATTTAATTAAAATGAAAGATTAAATAATTAAATAAAGCAACTATAGGAAATTTTTTATTTAATTAAAATGATGGAATTGGAAGAATGTGATGAAAATGAAAGAATTAGAATAATGAACTATATAAATAAATATTTCTATTTATTTAATAGTAGATGAAAAGAGAGTTAATTAATCAAATAAAAGTATTTAATTAATTAGATTTATCTAGACCATTTTTAGGTGTATATACCTTGTTGGATGAATATTTCTTTTAATAGAAAATATCTTGAATTAGTTTCCTAACAAGATATACAAACAACAAACAATAGTACAAGGATAAGAAATATGTAGCCATAAAGAGAAGAAGATTCTTATACAATTGGAGGAAAACCTCCTTAAAGGAAAGCCAACTACACAACATTTTTCTTTTGGATTACAAAACAACTAACCCAAGGCCCACACTATCCCATAGCTATCATCCATTAGATGTAAGATGGATTAGTCAAAACTTGTGAAAATCATGGTCGAACATTTGGGCCATCAACCAGAGTATAGAGGGGCTCAAGATTTTGAAAACCATCAAGGCTTGAGACCACTTGTTTATGATCAAATTTATCAAAAAAGTGGATAAAAAATATAGATACCAAAATGCACTCAACCAAAATGATCTACTAGAGTCATGGAAATATGTGGTTGAGGTGTTCATAAGATATTTCACTCTTGAAGGTAAGTACACATGTTTCTACTCCTACCTTTTTCTTATGTTAAACTATCTTGAGCATAACAAAAAGGTGATTTTCCCATTTTCGTATACAATTATCTTGAACAATTTGTTCTCAATGTACTTTTTGGAAATCTATTCTACTTCTTCATCAAGGTCTCATCTATCACTTGTTTAGATATGAGCTAGCTAAACCATTGATCCTTTCTTTTAGGCCTAAAATTATTGACTTGACCCTAATTCCCCCAAAATTTTCTAGTCAAGCTTCCTCCATTGTCTCAAAAAATCATCTAACCAAACCAAAAACCCCTCAACAACCCAAAGTTCTTATGCTTGAGATAAAATTGTAAAAACCCCTATAGTTAAGATTCTTGTGCCCCCCACCAACCCCCTAAGGTTAATGTTATAGATCCCCCTATCTTCACTCCCATTAAAAATTCCATAAAGGAAAATCCATTTTGGTTTCAATGATTCCTCTAAAACCCATCATGTCCTTACCCCAACCCCTCTAACAAACCCCACGGTACCAAGCACCAAATATATTGACCTAAAAAGAACTGCATAGATGCCCAAAAGAAAGGGAAAAAGGTGACTCTATCCACTAGTGTAGCTCTTCAATTATTCTTCACACTATTGAGTACCATAATTGTTTTAGTCTATCGAAAAAAAAACCTCCAAGAAAATCATGATCTCCATAACAATGTTATGAAGTGATTTTTTATGTAGCTACATACCTTTAACCTAAGGCTATAACACATTGCAAAAGTAGTGTTTGATCAAGCTAAAGACCCAACAGGAAATATGCAAATGAGGAAATATGGATTGAGTTGCAAAAATTTGTGGCCTCTCTTAATAATAGGAAAGCCTTGAGACAAAGTTTCTTAAAATATAGAAAAACTAGGAAGACATTAAGAATAACCTCTATAGCCTCCTAGCGATGAGTAAAGAAACCATCAAGACTATAACCATCAACCTCTACATATTATAAGGGGGTACTTCTAAAACTAGGGACACATAAGGGACCCTAACACTCAAACGCTTGATCCCATGGAGGTCACATTTGAAGTATAAGTTATTTTTTCTTGAAGGAGTCACAGGTAGTTAGAGATTGAAAACATCAAGTTGATAGTGATTAGTTTACATTTTTTATTTCATTTCTCTATCATATGTTTGTGAGCCCTATGTAGGATTGCTAGTTTTAATATTTTTTGATTATTTCTATTTCATATCTCATGAGACGTTTTTTTATCAATCTATAGATTGTTCCATTATAATAGAGTCTGGTCCCTAAAACGATCCCAATTCTTATCAATATAAAAAGTAATTACGCCAAGAGGCATATTACAATGGCATCCACCAAAAAGCAATGTGTAAGGAAAAACTCTTCAACTAGAAATTGGCATTCAAATGACATGCAAATCCATATCCACTCTTAAATCTTATCTTCTTATCTTTTGAAAAAAAAAAGCGAAGTCATTATTGTTAACTTCCTAAAATGAATTTAAAAAACAATTTTCTTTTTATTGTCAATTTTGTTTGAGATTCTGTTTTTTAATTTTTACGTCGAGAGGCGTATTACAATGGCATCGACCAAAAAGCAATGTGTAAGGGGGAAAAAAAATGGTTACAATTTAAAATAGCATTCAATTAGAGTTAGGATTAAAGTTTTGATTAGAGAAAATTTGATGAAAACAACACCTAGACAAGGATAACTCTCGACGTATTTTATATATATTAATATTAAATATATGTATGCTAGTTAATATTATTCTTGCATTATATAAAAATTAATTAATAATATAATAATTATATAATTAAAAGTTAAAAGATTATTTAAATAATATAAATAAATATTTTTACTAGAAAATATATTCACATTGTTATCTATGCTATATATAGTATATCTTTTTAAATTTTTAAAATTGAAATAAAATAAATAAAATCAATTTCAATGTTTTTATATTTAAATAAAATAAAAATAGATTTAAATTTAAAAGTTTCTTAAATACAATTTATAAAATTTAAAATAAGACATACCTGAGATCCTATATGTTCTAGTAATATTTTATCCTGTAATTCACATAGCATAAATTTCATAAAAATAATATATAACTTAATTAAAATTAATAAAAGAAAATGTTAAAAGGTTGTATTGAAAAATAGTTCATAGCTAAAACATTTAAAACAAGCATCATTACCATGCTATTGAATTACTTAAATTATTAAACTATTCTAAATAAAGAAATGTAATCTAAAGATTATTAAATTAATCAAACATTTATAGAATCAATTCATCAAAACAAATGGCAAAGTATATTTTAAATTAAACATAATGAGCGCTTCTCAAATGAATTCATATAAATTTTAAGTTGATTTTTCTTTCAATTTTTATATAACTCTCATAAATTAATAATAAATATATTTTTTAATTATTAAAAAAAATATTTGTCTTTTATAATAATTTATTTTTATCTAATTTATATTTGTTAAAATTTATCTTAAATTAGTATGAATAACATAGATTATTGTTAATGGAAATGATATGATGGGGATTAAAGTAAGGTTCAAACAAGATTCAACTAATATTCAAAGAGAGAAAATTTGGTTCAAATAGAGTCTAAGAGGGCAAAGAAGGAAAAAATTGAGAGGAATCTACAATATATGTGTTGTTTATAAAGCCCTCCATATTGATAGAAGAAATAAATAGGACAACCCTTATTGATATGCAGTTCATAGGGTAATATATGTGTTGTCTTCAAAAGACTAGTGGAACCTCAAGTGAAAGAAATAAGTAATACACAATGTTTTAAAGTGATCCATCTCACTCGCTAACAAGAAGAAATTTTCCTTTAGCTTCTAGAAGTGTACCTTCTAGATCAATACTGTAAGACCCCGTTTCACATGTGATTAATGCTAAAAATAAGTTGTGATATGATTTTCTTAAATTGATGATTAGGTATATTGTGGATGATAAATAAGGTGATCTTTTGGAAAAATCCTTCTAATTTCATTTTGACATTATGTTCTATTGTCACTACCATGAAGGTGGAATACACTAGTATACTATGAAATGCAGATTGAAATTCAAATGGATTATTATATGGCTAAAGTTTAGAATATTTAGCTAATAGATTAATGTGATATACAATGTTACTTATGATCGTGTTGGTAATGTGTAGGAAGGCAACAATGTTAGCATGAGAAGGGAGGACCACCGAGAGCAAATCAAATGACATCTTCTTGAGGATATAAAGTTAATATGTTGATAGATTAAGAGGTGAAGGTTGATATTAAATGTATAATTTATTTTGGTTTGTGATAATATTTAATTATGTGGGTTAGGGGTTGGGAACCCTTACCCAAGTGTGAAATTCGGATGGATCTTTAAGTGGGTCCTTAAAGAGGGTTGTTGGTCAATTTACTTGGTTGGGATACAAATATAAACACCCTAGGGTCTATACCTTAGTGGTAAGGGTCAAGTGGGCATGCAATAGGGTCCCAAGGACATGATTTGACTCTTGAAAAGTCACCATAATGAAGAGTGGCGAATTTTGAGGAGAATATGGGAGGTGAAAAGATTTGGGGTTGTCCAAATGCATGCTACCTCTTTAATGAGAAAAGAATCTCATTGAAGAAGGGAGGTACAATCCACACCTTCCCATCCAAAAGGTTGCAAGTTGAAACTCCTATATAGTTGGATATGAAGAATGGGTAGGGTGTTACCCACTTCTCCTCTTGGAGAACTTTAGTGGAGATGGTAGAAAGAATGAGAGGAAAAGAGGAGTCCATCTCTTTGTGAAGATAGTGATCAAGATGGCTTGGCTTGGAGAAGAATGTTGGATGAAAGAGTTCAATCCCTTCATAAAAAAAAGAGAGAGATAAGTTCCCTTACTTCCATTTCTCCCCTTTGTTTAGTTTATGTAAGAAAGTGGTATGTTGCATGGATCATGGTTGAAATAGAGAAGTAGAGAACTTAGATACATGAGAATTTGGTGCTATGTTATTCTTATACCTTTGCAAAGATTTGAAAGAGACTCCATCCATCATCTTGAAGCCAAGAAAATTCCTTGCTCGGGGGTATGGCTAGAGCCCATGAGGCTCCATGATGCCATTATGGTAGGGTGGAGAGCAAGCCTTATTTAGTTGTATTCCATTCATTGTATTTCTTAAAATTAGTTGTAATATGGAAAACTAGTGATTGTTGTAACCTGAAAGAAGATGGAGAATGAGCAAGCTTTGTCCATTAGCATGTTATTTATGGTTGAAAGTATTTTCTTGTGAATCAAAATGACAGAAAGAGAAATTTTAGTTTAGTAGCATATTCATTTGTGTCTATGCTTTAGTGTAATAATGGAAGATTAATATCTTGTGGAATGGAGAAAAGAATTATCCTATGAGTTGTCACCAAAGAGATGGTCAATTTAAAACCAAAAGAATGGATTATGTTTTCATATACTCATGTAAAGAGGAAAGAGTTTGGATAATGTGAGTGTTAAAACTATGTGTGGAGTAAAAACAGAAGATGTATATTGCTCTTTTTGCAACCCATCCAATGATAGGATTAGCTAAGTTCACTAGAATTATTTAAGATCTTTATAGAATTGAATCACCATGGCAACTTACCATCTGGAATTATGTCAACTAGACAGGCTCAATCCCATGCAAATTCTTGGGTTGTATGTGAACGGGGTTTTAAACAATAAGCAACCAATTTTTAGCAAATTTAAACATGTTGTCCCTAAAGAAAACTGACATTTTGCATAGATGAACAAGCATATTTTAGTTATTTAGATGGATTAAAATATAGGTGTCTCAACTCGCTATATTGTACTAACAGAAATGGTATATCAGACTAACGTTATAAATCATAAGTAAAAGGATCATACTAATACTGAAAGCGGAGCAACCACCAATGCAAAAAATAAAAAAATAAAAAAATCTAATATATGGTCTCATGGAACGCAATGACTGCAAGTAGCGTCTTCCATGGAGGTTGCACCAGTGTTGAGCAATGACTGCAGGCAGCGTCTTCCATGGAGGCTGCACTCTAGTGTTGAAGGCAGTATGGTCTAGAATTTTATCAAGAATCTCTTTCGCATTTTTGAGAGAAAACGCCAGTGCTAAAACCATAGTTATAGGGGAAAGGGCCCAATAGTCGTGTGGGGTCCAATAGTCGTGCACCCAATCGTACATATAATACCCAATAGTCGTTTATATAATGTCCAATAGTTGTGATTTGACTACCCATAATTAAACAAAATGTATGCTTTTGATCTAAAAAGCAACCAATCATGTGATACCACATCAACGCTCAACTACTCATGATGTAATGCACGAGAATTGGTCTCACTATTTTTTAGGGCCTTTTTGGACACCTTGACAAAAACGCATGCTAATGTGGCATCATATTTGATGATGTGGCCCTGAAACCTTAGTTATAAGCAAAGAACTTGCCAAGTAAGCTGCTGTAAAAATTGGGAGTGATTTGAAATTTCGACGTAGGATAATTAGAAGCGCGAAGTTAGGGTGCACGACTAGGCCCTCTCCCCTAAGTCCAGTAGAATGGTTGATCGAGTGAATTAATTACGAGGTATGGCGGGGGGGTAGACGGAATGAGGAATTTTGTTTTTGGCGTGAGATAGTGTCATTAATAATAGCTGTCATTGTTCTGGCATCGGCATCAGACCTGACAAGTAGGTCTTGGCACTTGCTGTAGTGTCGTGAACCATACTATCTTAAATGCAAACACATCATAAGTTTGGCATTAGACTAGCGTACAATTCATTAGCTACCCTATCTATTGTTAGAGTGTTTGTAAATATCCTTATAGGGTAACAACTTCGTTGGTCAAGGCATTAGTTTGATATCAAATCAAAATGTACAGCTAGAAACATTAAATTCCAGACTTGGGCCCATGGAATAGTCGTATGCTAGGATATGCTATGAGGAATAAATGGAGCTCTGCAAAACTCTTGCTTGACGCGTAAATCTACCTGTAAAGTTGTGTTGGAAACTGAGCAAGGCGAGTGGGTCTATGAGTGATAAAAATAGTATGAAGTAACTAATGTAAAGGTAGCTGGTTCAGAAGAAATTAATGCAAGTGTAAGATACGCAACAACTACTACCTTATTCCTTATGCTCTTTAATAAATTTTGTTTTGGCAATCGATAAACCGGTGTAATCTTATCCTCTAGGCTAGTGTTCATCATAATAGTGTTTAGGTAGACAGTACGCTAGTAATATTTTGAATATCTCATGGATTTAGGTGGGAAGTAAAGGTTTAAACTGATGATTGAAAATGATCTGGGTAGATCCATAGTAGAGTTAATAAATGCTCCTCCTATCCTGGTAACAAGTGTGGTGACTTCGGTACAGAACAATGTTAACTAGCATTTTGGTTAATTCTAAATTTCAAATAATATTCTAGAAACTCAATTGATTAACAGCTGTAGCTAAACGAGTTTAGAGTAGGCAACACGCAGTTGGAACGTGGGTTATCGAGTCCAAATGTTTCCAATACCAAGGTTATATTCCCTTATCTTTGGATACTAAATTTAACATTAAGTGATAATTAAATCAATGCAAGTTTGCACATCAACGGGCTTGAGCATCCCATATCCACTCCCATTAAGCGATAATGATCTGATAATTAGTAATCTGAAGCTCCCAAAATAAAACACTCAATAATCATAAATTTCATCTGTTTAGAGGTGGCGAACATTCTAAGGAAATTTGTTACCAACTCACTCTAAATACTGGCTGAATTACACCAAATCCGTTGCATGCTCGATGGCAGATGCATTGTAGTTGGATTTTAAAAAATATATATATATTTTAAGGAAACGTTATTATATCAGAGAATCACCAGTCTCTTGTGGTCTTGGTCCGGTATGTTCACAATTTAAACCTCCTTCCCAATCCATTTCAATACCAATCCTTAGAGCATCCCCAGCTAAATATCTACTAAAATCATAATTGTGTATGCTTGCATAAATTTTCTGTACAACTGACATCATTAAATTATTTCTCTCGAGATATTCTTCGGTGTATGCTCGCATAGATGAGTCAGTAAATTAACTCGCAATTTGATAAAATTGCCTAAAGATAATTTGGCGTTACCAATGATCGAATATACATCAATTAACTCTCAAAGTTTAATGTGAAAATGAACATCTAGTGTTTCAAGGTAAAGTAAATACCATTAAGGTGCTGGTAGTAAATTCGTTGCCTCGAGTATTACGCTTGGTATCAATACCAATGCCGAGAATTGTGGGGTTCAAATTTATCCGTGTTTATTGAGTTTTAAAGAGGGAGGAAATTCAACTCTCATTACCGAAAGGAGGTGGGGAATATATCGCCACATTCTTAGGAAAATATTCTTTTAATTTTTAAATATGAAAATGTTTAAGGGAAAAGGTCCCAGCCTGAGAATTTCTAAAAAATAAAAATAAAAACATATACAAGTTTCTCTTTGTTTTTATTTTTACCCTTCTTCTTTCCCATAGAGAGTTTACTAAAATGTAAATATAAAAGGGTTGTGATAAGATTTCAAAAAGAAAAAAAAACTCTTTTAGAAAAAGAAGGTAAGCTTCCTTCAATTGTTTTATTCAATTTAATTTCTTTTTAAAAAAATAATAAAATAATAATAATTTAATTTTGTATGGATTAATATATATTCAATTATATATGTTATTTTTAAATCTTGTAACTATTTTTAAAGGTTTAGAGAATAAAAAATATATACATATAAATATGTTATTTTAGGTGGATAAGTAATTAAATTATTAATGGTTAATATAAGGGAATATTATTATTATTTGGATTAGATGAATAATATCATTAACAAAGACAATTAAAATATTAAGAATAGTTTTAAAATTTGAACAATAATACAATATTAGTACAATAAGAAAGCTATTAAGGGAGATTGCTTGAGAGCATCCTAAAATAGTATGTTAATGAAGGCAAAATTATTTGAGATCGATTATGTAAATATTATTAATTAATGGATGCTATTATCATGGTTGGTAGGAATGCTATAATGGGTATTCTCATAATTTTAAATATTATGTTGCCAAAATATTAATGAATAGCAATAATTTTAACTATATATTAATGTCATGCCCATAAATTTCTCGCCAAGGAAACCTAATTTTTTTAAAAAAAAAAATTTTTGTTATAAAGATAACATTAAACTAAAGATCACTCTAGGTGCTTGAGGTGCAACACTAGCCTTGGTATGAATTGAGCACCCAAGGGAGAGTCACTTCTCAATTCAAGTGCAAAAATTTACCTATATAGAATTTGTATGTCGAACACTGCTAGGGTTTCTCCTGACGCACAAACTCTTGTACCCTCTTGGGTTATCTAAATAACATGAGTCTTGGAATGAATATGGCAAGTCTTATAAGACTAAAGTTTATTTGATTTGGTTATGAAATTCAGCCATAATATGGTTATAACTACTTAGGTTACATGACTCATAAATAAACACCAACTCTTGTATTCCCTAGGATTACATGCCATTATGATACTATGCTCAAGGCAATTGTCGCCCAAATTTTTCTATGCCAACATCACCCAAATGTATAGCATAAAAACCAACCTAAAAGTAATTGTAACCTTTGCATCAATAACATCATTGTTACAACACTGTACAAGGGTTATTTCACTAACACTATAATATCATTATGGAGCATAAGGGTGTTTGTGACATTACTGCTCATGTTCAACTATCGAGGGGGGGGGTCGACATTCAACTCTAGTATGAAGGTGACAATTGATAGTAATGCAAGTCAATAGATAATCTAAGTGTTTGGGAAAATATCACTTATTATTAACATCGATATTACTTGACTCACTAATATTATTCCTATTGCTGACACAATAAGACTATCCTTAACGATTGAAAATTGCCTAATATTTGTATCATCGATTTTAACATCACTTGTTAAAAACATTAATATGACCACAATTGGATTTATCCTTTTTTTCTTATTCATAGTGAGTTTCATTATCTATTTAATCATGTATTATTTGAATCTCATTCTACCCCAAATAAGACATTTAAAAGATGTTGAAGTGCCCTTTAAAATAAAATATATTAAGTAAATATTAGAACTTATGTGCCGAATTTTATTCTTTTATATATGAAATATCTCCTTATTCTTATTTATTAATATTATCATTCCAAATATCTCCTCATTATTATTTATTAATATTATTATATTCTCCTTTATATACAAATATCTATTTATTATTTCCTATTAGTAATATTATTTATTTATTTTAATTCTCTTAGATATACAAATATCTCTTTATTATTATTTATTAATTATATTATTTATTTATTTTCATTTATTATGGATTCCCTTATCATTATAATACTTAACCACATAAGAGGAAGGATAAATATATAAAGATCTATAAAAGTGCTTAATTCTAGACTAGTGGGATCGTCCACTATAATAAAGGAGTGTATTTTTCTAAAGGGGTGGGTAATTTTTGTTAGTGTTAGTTTTCTATTCCTCAGTAATCCTGAGGACATGAATTCCTTAGATTTATCAGCGAGGAAGCAGATAAGATAACATAGCGAGACATCATTGTTTATTTCCGTACATATGCTAACAAACCACGACCCGATTAGTTTGCTTTCTCCGTCCCTTTATCACCCGTGAAAGCTGCGGTTCGTCTACCCTTCCTTGCTTAATTTCCTTTTAGCAGTTGGTTATAAAGCGTATGCTTTGCATTTGATTTAAAGTGAATGAGAATGAAATCAAGATTGTGCATGTTCGTTTTTCTGGGTGCTTGATAATTGTCTTCCTAGATCTTCAAGGAATTCTACATGGTATCAGAGCCTTGTTGGAGATAGTTTCAGGCCAATAAGACACAGCAAGAAAAGATCAACCACTCCCCTGCTGCGTTGAAATCCACATGTTGGTTGAGTTTGCTGCTCAATCGAGGCTGATTGCTCTTCTTTACCCACGGACGAGTTTGTGATGGGAGGCGCATGACAAGTTCGGAGGCAGCAATATTAAGGATGATCTGCTTTTGTTAGGAGCCGTAAAATTGCTGTTGGGAGACCACGAATTGCCATTGGGAGGCCAAAACGAAATTTGATTTGGCCGCTGTTCAAAGTGAAAGAGAGAGAATCCTCACGCGTTGATATTCTAGCCCCTCAAAAGCAGAATCGTGAGAGATATTTGGCACCACCCATATGCCATTCATTTTCTCTCTAGTGCTTAGTGGTTTATGATTTTCCGTTTGCAAGCTTCAAATTCTCATTTGCAGGCCCTTGCTGATCTCTTCAGGCCGCAAGTGCTCATTGTGGAAGAAAAGAGCTACAAAATTCTCTCTGCCAATTTTGAGATCTACATCCGCATCTGGCATAGCGACAGAGCCAGAGGAGGGGTTTCAAATCTGCCTTCAAATTTCATAAAGGGAGTATAAACATTTCTTTTGCATGTACTTGCATGATCTGTTCATGTGCTTGCATGGCTGCATGTATGTGAAGGATAAGTTTCCTTTTATGCTTTTTTCATTCATTATTAGGGGATTATACAATTTTGCAAGTTTGAACTGAAATAAAGTTCCAAAAGGGGTAAATATCTAGTCTAAAAATGGGAATTAGAAATCATCCATCTGTCATCAGTTTGGGAGAAGGAAACTATAAGTCTTGGCGTGATGGAATCCTAAAGCACTGCCGATGGATTCATTCATTGCCGCATTTGTTTGGACTTATTCCTGAACCAACTGCATGTTGGCAGAAATCTGTATGGGAAAGTAGAAATGATCATGTCTTAGGATTAATCGGTTTAAGTGTTGGGGACCACACATCATGGGCTCTGTCACACATTGAGTGCCCTCGCACTCTTTGGACCACTCTATGGGAAATATATGGAGATCCCACTGAACCTCCATTCCCAGATAATCCCACTATAGACATGCTTCTCTCCCATGATAATGAGGATGATCCTTTGTATGACGATGATACTGAAGAGGAACTTAATTATTGGAAGAGTCTTGATTGTCCTGATGACAAAGCGACATCTCTCCTTGTTTCTCCTCTTTCTACACCTCCTATATTGGCAACTATTCAGTCTCCTTCACCTGCTATTTCAAAAGAGATTTTGTCTTCTCCGAAGGCTACTTCAGATTCTCTTTTGCAGGTTCACTCTTGTCCTCTTGATCAGCGAGATGTCATCCTTTCAGACATTCATCATTTGTTTGTAGAGTCTCTCCTCCTTGATCATGATGACAACATTGAGGACATATGTCTTCTATTTGAGGACTCTTCTGTCCTTGCATCTGTTGCTGATTTTGAGTTCTGTGTTGCTTCTTCGAAAGCTTCCAATGGCTTATTGCAACAGGGCATCATACATCTTCTAGACATAGCTACTTGGGATTCGTATATTGCAGACATATCATCCTTGTTTGTAGAGTCCTATATTGCAGATCTAGAGGATTACTTTGAGGACATTCCACTCATCTTTGTTGACAGCCAAATCAACATTGTTGGCCCACCACCCTCATCACCTTTGCAGATTGCTCCAGCTCTGTCTTCACAATATATTGGATCACCATCAACGCTTTCTGATATAAGGACATGTGAACAGTTTTCAGAGGTACACATTTGGATTTGGATTCCAGTATCACCCGTCTTATTGGATTGGCTTCTCCAATCACCAGTGGATCTTTTCCTTCCTAAGGGGAGAAATGTTGTTTGCAGGCAGTGGATCATATTCTGTCTTCATGCGTTCATCATTGGCACAGAAGCTCCTTCAATATGGGGGGATTCATATCTTCCTTTCCTATATTCTATCTATATTTTTGGGGGAATTTTATATGTAAATGGGTACCTAAAATGGCCTTGATGCCAGGACCCATATCTTTGTTTCCTATTTAGGACTTTTTCTCCTTAGTTAGGTTTAAGGGGGGGTTTTGTTCCCACAGGGTTTTCCCTCTTTCCTTTATTATGTCTCCTTAGTTAGACTTAAGGGGGGGTGTTAGTGTTAGTTTCTATTCCTCGAAGTAATCCACGGACATGAATTCCTTCGTTATCAACCGGGACAGCGGATAAACTAACATAGCGGAGACATCATTGTTTATTTTCCATGCATATGCTAAGCGAAACAAAACCACTGACGATTAGTTTGCTTTCTCGAATCCTTTATCACCGTGGGAAGCTGGTTCGATTACCCTTCACCTTAATTTCCTTTTAGGATGGTTATAAAAGCGTATATCTTTGCATTTGATTTAAAGTGAATGAAGTCGAAATCAAGATTGTGCATGTTAGGTTTTACGTGTGCTTGATAATTTATCTTCCTAGATCTGCAAGGAATTCTACAATTTTAAAGAGAAGAGAGAGGGTGTTTTTTGGTGAAAGGACAACACTCATTTTTACCCATCCCTCCGCGGCTCTCCAAACCGCGAGAAGAATTTCTCTTGGGAATTGGAGTACCTTAGAAACTGCGCTTCTGGGTTCCAAACGTTAAATAAAAGAATCTTAGATACAGAAACTTATTTCGCTGAACGGTGCTTTCTTTTATTTCTTTTATTTATTTATTTATTAATTATTTTCTTGGTTCCAAATCGATAGATCTTCCCTCATAGATCTAAAATGGTGGCCTGGACATAGATATAAATAGACTTTTAACACCATTAACAATATCATAATCAACATGTCAAATGATAAACTTATTATCTGCTGTGAGCAATAGTTTTCTAATACATTCATCACAACTAATGCTGCTATTATGAACCTAAATCCTATTTTACTATTTCATGAATATTTAGGCATATTTGTTCAAATAAATTCACTTATATATGCTAATTATATTAACTTCTGTCAAAATCGAACCACTGGCATTATTCCTTAGTGTGCTGAGGTATGGTCGTGCATAAAGGAGAAGGCGTAATGATTCAAGCTGGTAAGTAGGGGATTTAAGAGGATATGAATATATTTCTGACAGTTTTCTGCTTGACTGAGACTTACACGATTTATACTTCCAACGGTACAATACTTATTATACTTTCCCCTCACTCGTGATTTACACGCCATGATGGGGATGACAGAGTAATTTATGGCACGAGCTGCCCAGCAAGAGATGGAGTTGGACTTACTTTGAATAGGCCACTATCCACCACCGTCTCATCTTTATTGCAGCCTGACAAAGCATTAATACTACTATCCACTCACCTCGCACTGATGTTAGTAGTTAGACCACTTTAAGATTAGTTTCAAAATTTATTTGGTTAAAGGGGTCAATTCGCATTGGCAAGTAATTAGCAGGTGTGTGGTTGATACAGATTATTTCCATGGCGGACTGCATTATTCCCTTCAGTTTCTTTTCCAATAGATCACACGCCATGCGGGGATGTTCGCGCCTTTGTTGCTCTTTCAGTTTTGTGTGCATAGATAACGAATGGTGGCGTCAGTTTTGTGTCTTCGCTCCATGATTGTTTTGTTAATGCAAGAACTACAAGCTATTTCCTCTTTATTTTATTTTTAATGCAGCTCAATCTTAGGACTGTAAATTGTTCAGACGTTTTGTTTCTGGGAATTTCTCAATCGCAAATAAGTTCTTCAAGCTTTCTTGAGAATATTTTCAGTGTTCTTGGTACATTTGAATCAAGATTCTGGTTGCAACATCTTCTGACTTCTATTTGCTTTTTTTTATTTTTTTTATTTATACCACTTTTGTCTGTCCTCTTATTTTAATGTTCTTGGACATACGTACCTTGTTTTCTCGAGTTGAGTAAAAAGAATTTTCTGCTTTATTTCCTAAGGCAGAGGTATGCAGCACAAGATGCCTTGACTCTTGAATTGCAAAATAAAAAATCTCTATATTTCAAACGTTGCAAAATAAGAGCTCAATCGACTATATTGTATCAGTTGAAGTTTTCTAATGATCCTCTGATCTACACGATTAGAAGATTTAGTTCTGAACTTCACAATCATGATTTACTTTTGATTAATATTATTCTGTCAATGTTTGTGTGTAAGATTTTCTTGGCCATGCTCTTGGCAGAAACTATCAATGATCTAGACGTTTTATTTGACTGTGGTAGATGTATAGGGGAAAAAGGCATGAGGTAAAGGTTTCACTCCTACATTGTTATTTTTTTTTTCTTTTCTTTTCCTTTAAGTATGCATGTCACAGTGTTTATCTAATTACCAACACACGAGCAACATTGTGATTCTTGGATTTACACAATATACGTTTTCTTGGAAATGGCTTAAAAAGTGGTCAACACATGGTTTAAGTTTTAAAGCTACTTGCAGACATATTTAACTATTATGAAACAACTGAAACTACAGCCAGATATTATTCCTGGGAATAACACACCAAAAACATTCTCTTACTAACTCTTCTAATTTATGCAAAATTAATAAACCAAAATATGCTTACCTTCTATTAATTCAGCTCCAATCTGGAAACTATTTAATACAGTAACAAAAATGATCAAAAGTTTCTTAGTACCATAAATAACTGTTTACTTCATTTTATTCTTTTGTGAACAAGATAATAACAACATTTCAGAATATATGCTTTACAAAACCAATGTCTCAACTTGAAGATAAATGATTCCAATATTTCTCTCAAGAATCTCACAAAATAAGTATCATGATGCAATAATTTTGAAGGAGTGGACTTCCATTCACTATTACAATAATTGGCATCTCCCTATAATGTACGTAGAAACTAGATGACTAACAAAACACTACATAAAGGCTTACTCTTTTCTCCATTTTCTTTCATGTTACAACAGTCATTGGTTTTTCCATATCACAACTAATTTTAAGAAATACAATGCATGACATACTACTAAGTAAGGCTTGCTCTCCACCCTACTGTAATGGCATCATGGAGCCTCATGGGCTCTAGCCATACCCCCGAGCAAGGAATTATCTAAGCTCCAAGATGATGCATGGAGTTTTTTTTTTTTTAAATGTTTACAAGGGATTAAGAATTACCTAGCATCAAATTTCATGAATCTAGATTCTCTACTATATGATTCAAACATGATATACAACATACCATTTTATTTTTACAGCAATAAAAAGAAGGGGAAATAGAAGTAAAGAAGAACTTATCTCTTTTCTTTCTAGGTGAGGAATTAACTCTTTTGCTCTTCCTTCCTCTCCAAGTCAAGCCATCTTGATCACTCTCTCTCTCTCTAAATGGACTCCTCTCATCTTTTCATTCTTCCTACCATCTTCTCTAAAGTTCTCCAAAAGGAGAAGTGGGTAACACCCCACTCATTCCTCCTCTCTAAATTATATAGGAGTTACAACTTGCAAATTTAGGTGGGGAGATGTGAAGTGTACCTACCTCCATCAATGAGAGTATTTTCCTTATTAAATAGGAAACATGCACTTGGACAACCCCTCTATCTTTCCATCCCATCCTCTCTTCAAAACTCGTCACTCTCCATCATGAGGACTTATCAAGGGTCAAATCATGTCCTAGGGGCACTATTTTATGCCTACTTGACCCCTACCACTATGGTATAGACCCTAGGGGGTTTATTTTTGCATCCCCACCCAAGAAATTGACCAACCACCCTCTTTAAAGACCCATTTAAGGACCTATCCGAGTTTCAACTTGGATAATGGTTTCTAAAACTTATCCCCCAACTTACAACTCACTTGGCACACAAATAAATACCTTCTCAACTCAAAATATAAATCATCCCTTTTATATCAACTTGTTAACTTTATTTCCTTCTAAGCCTTGAAAGGGGGTCAAATTCATGACCATAAGAAGATGTCTTTTGAAATACTCAATGGTCTTCCCTTCTTGTACTGACTCTTCCTTTCCTGCACATTACCAATGAAACCATAAGAAACAATCATATATCACGTTATTCTGGTAACTAGAATAAGGTTTAAGTTTGCAACCATTTCATTTACAATTTAAGCTCATATTCACAATTTATGATTCCTAACTCCTTCATGGTAGCATAAGTAAAATGTTAGAATGAAAGAAAGAATGTTATCAAATAATCACACTATTTTTCATCCACAATACATCTTGCCATCTATTTAGGAACACATAATATAGATTACAACTTTACTAATCACATGCATGGTGGGGCCTTACAATGTAAATTTACACAGTATTAATTTTATATTGACTTCATAGAATTAATTATTTAAGCGGTAAAATTTAAATAAATATTGGAAATTACCATTGCCAATAACATGGTGGAATAAATATTAGTAGCAACTAATGAAATAATGGTAGTATATTCCTTAACACCAAGAAAGTAAAATAAAATAAGAAATTAGAATATTGTAGCATAGATAAAGGTTATAATGGGGCATGTGGTATCGACAATGTAACTAAAATAGTGGCACTAAAAGAGAATTATTCCTTTGGAAAATAATAGGGAAGAATACCCAAGAATAATATGAGCAATGATAATAGTATTTATAATTGATTAAACAGTGATAATGTTAATTGTGAAATTAACTTGAATAATTCCCTACCTTATTCTTTAAAAAAAAAAAATTATGTGAGTTTTCTTGTCAAAAATTTCTGGCATGACACTCAGCTAAGGAGACCCCATGGATACGTACCAGCCATTTTATAGGTCATTGCAGTAAATCCTACACCACCTGATACAGAGGTATGTATGTGTGTACACACATGCACAATTTAAACTTGTTTAAACTTTAATATTACTTGTTTTACTTAAATGGTAGATAGTCCTAATGTACACATTTATGTTATATATATATATTGTAGAGGGAGTTAGCTCATGTTACACCGAGTCTGAGGACGAACCGTGTATGTAGGCGTAATTTGGTTGATGTGACTAATGTTAGTGGACAGGTGAGTTTGAGTTTTTAAATCATGTACCCATGTATATATATAATTTGTACACATGTATATAGATATTTAACATTATTCCAATTTGGCATAATGTAATTAGATTGTGTACATGTCTTGTACTATCTCTAGGGCTCGGTGCATCCATCAGAGCATGATTCTCACTCAGAGGGTCACTCAATTCGGAGTCGGCATGACAACTTTGGTGGAGCCTAAGTTAATTAATAGGTAAACAAGTTGTTGGTACAAAATGCAATGTTTATTTTATGTTTTCACAATAGCTACTCAAAATTTTGAATGAAACATGTTGGTAATTTATCTTGATTCTAACTCTTTGGCACATTTCTTTTTCTAGGCTCTATGTACGAGGAGTCATTCTTGGGTACAAAAGGTAAATTTGCTAAGATTCTACTTTTTATGTGTCTCTTGAGATTGCTTAAGGTATGTTCAAATAGTTTGCAAAATTTTTCTATGATGGCCTAACTTCTTGAATAACTTGTGAAAACTTGAAATAAGTCATGATTACTTGGGATTAATGGCAGGTTTGTTGAGTGTAATGCTACTATGATATGATATGTTTAGATACCAATTTGTAATCACTACTCTTCCTAGTTTATATACATACATATTATATACCATATGCTTTGATACGAAAGTGTACAATCTTCATGGTGCCATTAACTAAAAACTCATGAAATGCTTTACATCACTGACCTTTATGCTTGCATTGTATTATTTTTCCCCTGTGACTGCACTTTGTGGTCATTATCAACTCTTGATGTTCTTCCTCCTCTTCAATTTCACTGTATCCTTTCTTATCACCTTGCTTCACTTTGCAAAGACACAATTTTGATTTTGTAGACATTAAACCAATGAAAAAAAGGCTTGGATGCTATAGATGTTTCAAGTAAATAGTGTAACATCTTCAACTATCAAGGACCTTGATGAGATCGCAGTCATTAAAGAAGATTATCATTTGGACTGTACATTACATCACAGTCATGAAGAATGTCAAGGTTGACACAAAGACATTACCTTACCTTTTAGCCATTGGCCATTTAAAATGAAAAGAGTTTTCCTTTAAGCATATAATATATATGACTCATTCACCGTCTTTAACAGTCCATGACTGTCCTTATACTCTCATTGTTACCCTCATCAATTGTCTTTAGTTTTCCATGCATAAGGATTGACAACACCTTAATCAAGACTGTCTTGCATAGCTTGTACTGCTCAGATCATTGTAGATTGTCTTCTAACCTCTGATGATATGAGACAACCCCTGCTTAACTACCTCTTTGGTATGCAGCCTCCATGAAACTAATGCCAAAGTCATCTTGCACAGTCCATTACCTTTTCACTGTGCTCTATGTATGATTAGACTGTCATGTTGTTGCTTCCTTCGGTTGCCTTTATATGCATCATAAATAACCCTTTACACCTGGCGGCTGGGTTAAGACTTCAACTTCCTTATCTAATTCAACCTTCTTAGCCTTAGCATTGGCATGCTTCTCATTCATGAACATTGGTGAGGACTGTCCTTATATTCTCATGGAGATTTTCCTCTAATTGACAATAATGTATAATAGACAAACTCAGATCTGCTAGCCGTTTCTTTAAACTACTCTTGGATATGCTTGTATTGCAAAGAATGTAACCCAATAATGAGGACAACAGATGAAAAATCTTCATCTCCTTCCTCCTCTGATGTGTCTATCATTTCTATTTCATTGTCTTGAATGGCCTTCAATATACTATCTTACTTCAACTTGAAACTATTGTCCCTTGATCACTATCATGCACTTGAAATACTTGAATTTCGTAGCTATGACCTTTCCTCTATATCCTTTTGATCTACCAAAATAATTCTTCCTTTTTTTTAAAGGATCCTACTACTGTCAACAAGGAAACTCTTATGGTAAACCATAGTAAATCCCCTATTAAGATTGTGAAAAGCCTTGTCAAGAAAACAATAGTAAGGTAGTCATAGGCCAATAATCATAGTCATCATGAGCTCTAGAAGTTAGTCTATAGAAGTGTAGATATTGTCTTATAAAGAACAACGTTACAATGGTAAGGGAAACAATCTAGATGAAGAAAATGACCTTGGTAATCAAGCACATGGCAGCCAATGAAAAATATTGAAGAAGGCAGTCATGTATAGGGTTTTAAGGAGACAAGTTGCTCTCGCCATTGGATAGCTTGATAGAGCTTGGAAGGCAATATGGTGATCTTGAGAGTAATTTAGAAATGAAAAGACTCATAGGAAATATCAAATGCTATGTTTACTGGTGGATTTCTTGCTACCAAAGACCACATAGTGGACTCATTGTTCTTGATGCTAGCATGTTTTAGGTTGAACCAACAAAAAATATTCTAGATTTGATGAAAATTGGTTAAACGAACAAGGTAGTAGGTGTCACTGCACTTAATGATGTTTTGATCTAGTAGATCTAGCTGGAAGTGAAAGAGTAGACAAATAAGAGATACAATCTATAGATGACAGTCTTAGGTAGTCCTAAAGTATAGTCAAAGGACAACATACTCAAATTTTGTGTGATGAAGATACTTAAAGTACTCAAGTGACATCACAAAAGGTCAATACACAATGATAAACACTATTTTATCCATGTGCAATAGAACAACATGACAGTCATAGA